>JANHZU010005411.1:260759-275870 GCA_032468055.1 Acrochordus granulatus | reverse complement strand
AGGTTGAATTGTTCTCTAGGTGTAGAGGAGCACAGAGATGACCTTGCAGAAGATATGCAGAGAGTGTAATCAAAACATGAACCCACTCATCATCTTGAGTGTGAGAAAGAAACTCAAGATCACCCCACTTTGACTTTCTTTGGTGTGTAAGAAGGAGGGAAAGGGAAACACAATCAAAATTCTGTTATTATAGCCTTTATCAGCAAAGTAGATTTCTGCAGTTTCTTGTGATGTCCCCTTCCTGACCTAGCCTATCTCAGAGGGTGACAAGAGTGGCAACCAAGGATCAAGTGCAATGAAAAGAAGTATTCATCTTCTGGTATAACAAGATTTTAACAGTGTTGATTGCCTTTCTTAAAAGTTATTGTTTAGTTCAGGGTGCTGAAAGGGGCAGAAGGGTATAATAAAAAATGCTGAACATAGCACAGAAATTATTATTCCTCACAAGGCAATTGCCGAGTATATTCCCTTCTCAGTCACATTCAGCAGTTGTTAGCAACCGATCTTTTCTTTTGCAACATGACCATCACAGATCAATTTCCACCAATGAATATTCATGCATGTGTCTGTGCCTGCATTTAGTAGAGATACTGAAAGTGGAAAATCCTCAGACCGCACACCTCAGATTTTATCTCTTGAGCAAGAAGAGTCCTATTACCTGTAACAAGTCTGTTCTGGAAGAAATGTGTCTTTCTATAAAAGGGTTACAATAATCTGAGTGTTTCATTAATTTAGATGGCAAACACAGTGCCCCAACTTATGCCCAAGATATCTTAATGGCTTTTCTGTTGCATTTGTTTGTGTATTGAAAAATAACCCCAGTTCCTCCCAACAAACTGATCCTATTAGATTATCTTCAAGAGATCAGATATCTCAAATGTTTTTCCATTCCCAAGAGTCAATTCTTGTGTTAGGGGAGCTGAAGAAGGTCATGCTTTTCATAATCTTCCAGCTTCCTGTATTGTTTTCACAAGTCCTTGGCTTCATTTCCACCCTTCACTGATTTAATTCTCGATGCTGGGCAGCCAAGCACTCTTCCATACTTCCAGAAAGGTAGTCTTATTTCACTCCCTCTTCACTTTGCAAAGATCAGCTGTAGAACAATGAGTAAAACAGGACTTGTGCCCTTTCTTCCCATCAGCCTTTGTTACTCTCATTAGCCAAGGTCCATGATGTATTTACAGTAAGCAGAAATGTAGGGGGAATTGGAGGGGGAAGGCTTTTAATTCCTGTCAGGAGGATTACTGTAAAAGCATAGTTTCCTCAAACACTGCCACAACCTTTTTGAAAGGTCTTTCTTGGCTAACAATTAGATGTGCCAGCACAAATTTTTACCCTGCTCAAAAAGCAGGAGGAGCAATCTGCAGACAGAAAGCAGGTATGGTCAGTTCTGGTGGCATCTAGTCATGGATCTGGACACAATAAAGTGAGTCATACACCATGATGGCATGGGCAGCTCATTTACCAAGTAGTGGTGTTTTTTATCTACTGCAGAAAGCCAGGGCAGTGCTTGGAGACATTCATGCAAAAAAAGGTCTCAGGTCCTTTCTGTATTACTGATTTACAGCATCTTATAACATCATCCAGCCATTGCTGTGTTAATAGAAATCCTGTCTTCATTACTGATATATTGCCACACCAAAGGCTGGATGACGCTATAAGACTCTATAAATCATTGCTGTGGAAATGGCCTCAGTATCTTATGGTTTATGAACTCACTGGGAATGGGGAAAATGAAGATAGAAATAGATTTCTAGGAGTCAAGGGGACTGAATGGCATGAGAAAGAACGTTAGTCATCACTGCATTTCTCAGTCAAACTGAATAATGTGAAAGTAGTCATGTGATTTCTTAATTTTCTCCTTCAAACAATAGAAACCCGATCCTTCTTTTTTTTAAAAAACTCCTCCTTTGCCAAGGAACTCTTTTGCCAGTGATTGATCACCCAATAATTTCCTGAAAAGGCCAGCATTTATTTTAATTGATCCATAATGTTTGAAAAAATTATCCTCTTGACATGGACAGCAAAACAAAGAGGTATTTCCTGAAATAGGCATATAAAATTAAAAAATCACCAACAAAGCACCTTGTACTGTCTCTCCTGCAATGTCATATGGCTTTGTTGCATCGCCAACAATGTGAGGATGAAAATTCCCATAATAATGGCCTGAGATATCCCAGCATGGAAGGAGGCAATTGTGGTCCTTACTCTCACTTCCTGGGGTCTTTGGACTAATGTCAAAAGCTCTCTATAAATTAGCAGTTCAGATCTCTGGTCTTTCCTTGGAAACCCTCTCTCTGTTAATGTTCTCTAAGATCAAGCACATTTTTCCCCCAAGGGGTACATCAGGAGAACCCATAACCTGAGAGAATCACCAGGCTGCAAAGACCTACTTCTCACTGAATGCAGTTCTTAAGATGCCTTATTTTTGTTCCCCTCACTATGGAGAAAACAGAGCAGTTAAGGTTGGTCATTTAAGATATTTCAGAAGGTGTGTGTTTACCTTGTATTCAGCTTGGAAGGGAATTGCAGGAGATTGATGGTTCTCTACAAGATAAAGAGATAAGAGGATAAGGAGGAAGTGTCCTTTGTCGGCTGTAGGTGAGCACTGATTGGGACATGATGTTCCCTCACATTTTCAGCATTTTGAGATAAGCTGGAGTGTAGATGATCTTTCAACAATTTTGAGCTGTCAGCTATATTTACAATTAAAACTTGTTCGGAAGATTTTTACTTTAAATTTAATTTTACTTAGAAGTTCACACAGGGTATTGTTTTGGGGTTGTGGGTTTTTTTTGGTCTGTCTTATGACCATAAATGTGTATGATAGACTAATCAGTTAGCTGTTTCTAATTGTAAGATCCAAAGCAAATAATCCAAATGAAATTAAAAATAAAACCTGAGGATCTGTAGGTGTGCACATGGAAAATCCAGCACTTTTACATCATTTAGATTTTAGTGGGAGAACTGAGCTTCATTTACTTTATCCCTGCAAAATCAGTACAGTTTAACAGAGCTTAATTTCAGCAAGATCGTGCCCATGGAATGCTTTTTCAGTTTTACTTCTCCAGTTAGAAGAATCTATTCAGATAACTGTATTATTATAGAATATTCTATCTTGTGAAACATATTATTTGACTTTTGTAGTGATGGTATTCTCAGTGCTTAATGTCCTGTTGGGCCCAGCACAATGGAAAATAGTCAGCTGAATCTCATCCACCAATAGAATTCATATCCTGAGTGGATCACTCAGATACCTCCAGAGATGGTTGAGGGAGAATCTGGTACATGGATGGGATAGCAATGGCCATATTGGCTGGGGAATTCTGGGAACTACATTACAAAGTTGCCCAGGTTGGGAAACACTGATCTGCATCATAGAAAATCAGAGATACAACTCCTTTGCACTGCTGATGAATCACTTTTGTCAAGGGATTATTTTTTATCTTTGCAACTGATGACCTTATTCCCAATAATTCACAAATGAAGCAAAATATTTCAGCTACAGGTGCAAAGCCTGCTGCTGTTTCATTCATCACAGAGCGAATGCATTTGGCAGGCCTGACTTAACAGGACTTTTGTGCAAGACTATTTATTTCTTCAGTGAACTCTTGGAGCTACCTAAAACTTGCATTCTGTTTTGATCCCAGGTGTTCCATCATAGATAACAAATGGAGTGTACAGTGAAAGTTAAGCACATTTTAACGATAGGTCAGTGGATTCTGGTGGAAGAGATTAAAAATTGTTCCTAATTTTCTCGAATGATTATTGAAATCAGTGAGCTATGCAGTGTAATCTTGCATGTTTTCTTTATCAGCAAGGTCCTGACCTGTTGGAGTCTGGCTTAACATCATGTTAATGGCTCAATTATCACACCAAAGAAGAAGCTTTCTTATAAGAGTCATTCTTTGAAAACATCCTGAAAAAAACACTCTTGTCTTCCCAGAGAGTGTATACAAAATGTTCTCAAAATGCATCTGTGTTTGTGTGCCTGTATTTTAAAGATGTATTTCAGAGATTATAAAATATGCCACAAAGTAAATAAAAAGGTATTTGATCAGTAGGAGAAAGCATATAGTTGGACCTTATATATTCTAATGGGTTACGCTGCCTGTCACAAATTTTTCCTCTGCATGTAAGTGGATTGTGCAAACTGCCAATCCAATTCCAGAATCAAGAATTAAAAGCAAAAAGGTTCCTTGCATACCATAAATGAAAAAAATCAATTGAGAGAAAAGCTGAACTATTTGGCTGGAAGAAAAAGCATCTCCAGCTAAGATAGGTTCACCAGTGCACACATTAATGTTATTTCTATTTGTGAAAGCTGTAAAAGTAATAAGCGTTCTCCAAATTGAAGCAAATAAAAATATATTCGGTGATGTATCTATACTTGCTTCCATTCTGAGTACCAAAGATGGTCTGTATGAAGATCTCCATACTAAAAATTACCCATCTGCAGAAATGATGCCTCATATTTTATATACACGGAATGCATTGATTATTTCTATATTTCTCAAGGAAGGACTGTTTTTCTGGTGCATTATTTGACCTGACACTGTCCTTTAAAAAAATACAGTACGGCCTTTGAAATTTCCCCATCACTGAGCAAATAAATTGTTAGCACACTTGGCAGAAACCAGAAACAAGCCTGTATTCCCCCAAACTTGTAAAGTTTTATTTTTAGAAGTATCCTCATGTTTATTTATTTTCACTGTAGATAGCATTTTGATTTAGATGTATCCAGAATGTTTGTTTTGTCTGGGAGTTAGATGGCTTGTCATTAAGTAGGTGATGATGTAATTGGTTTTAATCAGAAACTGACAGCATTATCAGTCACCAAACAGCCTGTGTTTGAACTGGGTATGAGTGAAAGTCACACACTTCATTGAGCAAGGACTATTATGCCTTATACTGTAGCGGTTTTATCATCATCAAGACTAATTGACTATTTGCTGAAGGGGCAATAAAAAAAATGAAAATAGATCCTATTTCCCTTCCTGCTATCACATGAGTAAACCTACGGGGTAATTGGTGATTCCTATGTTTATGCTTCCCCCTCACTAATTTAGCATCATTTGAATGTATGACCTGCACAATAGATATGAGGAAGGCTCCATTGTATCACATCTTCTCAAGGAATGTTTCAGAAGCTGCAAAAAAAAAAAGACAGTCCAATCTCTCTCTTCAAAACTTACAAAATAGAGCTGGCTGGCTAAACCAAGAATATAAAGATTCACTGGGAAAGCAGCATTCCGAACAAATGAAAAATAATATCAAGGCACTCATTTTGCCAACTAAAGAGAGCCCAAAATGTTGGAATCCCCCCTCATTCTGAGACAGGCTGCAAAAGAGACCAAGACAGACACATTTTGCATTCTTGAGATAGAGCATGAACTTCAGAATGGGAGATTGCAAGGGAGTTTTAAACTTTCCATAGCAGCCTGTGAAACTGCCAAACGCACTTCCTTATCTTGCCCCGCCTTCCCTAATAGAGTTGCTTGGAGCTCTACATGATACAGAGATGCCTTCATACAAATAAGAAATACATATGTAAGCATGTATTTATGCAGTCTTCAACCCATGGGCAGTTACTGGATATGGCTGAAAAGATTGCTGCCCCTTGCTAGAGACAGAGAGACTTAGGGTTGCTGCTTATAACTCAAAAACCAACAGCCTGGTAGCACTTTTCCTTTTTATAAACAAGCATAAGTTGTGCAGCTCACTTCATCAGCTCAAATGTCAACTCCATTATTATTTTCAACTTCATCTTGTATTTTTTCTCTTGTATCGGATGAAATGAGCTGTACTCATGAATGCCTATATTAACCTTGGCAACTTTGAGATCTGTGGACCAACTCCTAGAATGCCTCAGCCAGCATAGCTGGGAAAAGTGATAAAATCTGCACACTTACTCAATATTCGGTAGGATTTGTGAACAGATATGCACCATTAGTCTTTTGAAAAGGTATGAGAGGTTGAAAATGATAAGCCATTTTTAAAAAAAGGGCTTCTAGGTGACATATGAAGGGACATGGAGGAGTATAGCAGGGGAGTTGAAAAGATAATTAGAAAATATCTCACTATTGATTAGTGATACTCCTAAGGTTAATTTGTCACTGTTGTTTTTAGCAGATGTGACAATGCTTGAAAAGCTTGGGATGCTGAAAAACAATGGCAAAACATCCAAAATTCCCAAATACATTAACAGTCACCAGTGAAGTTAGAAAAAAAATTAGACCAGCCTGCCTCTCATTCACACATATACTGCCTCCTTACTTAAAGAAAGTGTGCTGACCTTTCATTACAGCTCAGTTTTGCACATATCAATATTTCAAAATGCTTTAATTTGCCAGTGAGTCATAATTTCAAAAATCCATTTCAGAAATGACTGGGAGCTATCTTGATATTCATTCCTCTGAAGCCAGATGTCCTTGTCCCGTTTCTCTGAATTTGACAGCGGTTGCTTCAGCAAAGTAAAATGCATCAGGCTAGACTAAAGATAGCTAGCTTATTGCTAAATATATTTTCAACAGTCAGGAGGAAATAAGGGATGTTAACGCAGCATGGCAAAAGCTATCCTGCACTTTGTAATGTGTATATGTATGATTCCATCCTTAATCTTTTCACAGGTTGCCATATGCGATACTTGATAAGGAAATAGAAATTTTGCTGCAACTGGAAAAGCTGACAGATCAATGAAAGATGATACATGAAAGGAGATCTATAAGGTTTATGGGATATTTATGGAGCAGAAAATTTCAACTCTTATTATTTCTCACTGTTGTATTTTTAACTCAGAATTTCTTAACCTATTCATAAACAGCTCTATCCCTTATTTCTTTGGCTCTATCATTTTCATGAATATATAGTTCTACCTGAAGGGTGTACAGTGGCCTAGCAGTTAAGATGCTGGGCTTGTTGGCGAGAAGGTCGACAGCCCGAGTTCAAGATCTAGGCACTGTTAACAGGTTGAGCTCCTGTTGTCTGCCCCAGCTCCTGCCAACTTAGCCGTTTGAAAGTGTGCAAAATGCAAGTCAATAAATAGGTACCACCTTGGTGGGAAGGCAACAGCACCTGTGTGCCTCAGTGTATAGTCATGCCAGCCAAGACCATGGAAACTTCTTCGGACATCACTGCCTCTTGAGCTGTGAAACGGAAATGTGCACTACCCCCAAAGTTAGACATGACTGACAGGGAAAATCTTTACCTTTTTTATAATTCTATAATTCATGTGCCAAGTCTTTGGATTTTGGCGGCATATAAATGTAATAAATAAATAAATAAATTTTCAAAGGGGTGCAGTGGCTGAGCAGTTAAAAGACGCTGGGCTTGTCAGCCAGAAGGTTGGCGACTTCAGTCTGAGACCTACACACTGTAACGTGTAATAGGGCGAGCCCCCATTACTTGCTCCAGCTCTTGCCAACCTAGCAGTTTGAAAGCATGTAAAAATGCAAGTAGATAAATAGGTACCACCTTTCGTGGGAAAGGGAACAACATCTGTGTGTCTTGGCATATTGTCATGCCGGCGATATGACCATGGAAGCATTTTCAGACAAATGCTGGCTCCTTTGGCTGTGAATCTGAGATGAGCATCACCCCCTAGAGTTGGCCACAACTGGCAAGAGAAATCTTGACCTTTTAATTCATGTTCATATCCATGGCTGGAGATTGTTCAGGTCTGGATAGGGAGAAACAGACTCAGATAGTGGTTCAGTGATCTTTGGCTTGGGAATTGGGGATATTTCCACCAGTGGTCTTTCACTTCCTCATTCAAGACTGATGTGCAATTTGAAGGCCCTTCTGGACTCACAGCTATTGCTTGATGAGGTGGCAAAAACAGCCAGGAGGACCTTTCCACAGGTTCATTTACTGTGCCAACCATATTATTTTCTAACCAGGAGATCCTTCAGACAGTCTCTCATGTCCTAGTCACCCCTCAGTGGGACTACTGTGAGGCTACTCTTGAAGACCATTCAGAAGCTACAGCTCTAACTTCAAAATTCAGCTTAAACAGAACTGCACTTCTTGCAATGCCTATATAATACCACTGCTTCATGAACTGTATTAGCTTCCAGTTGGCTTCTGGATACAATTCAATATGTTGGTGATCACCTATAAAACCCTTCATAGCATAGGGTTTGGATACCTGAAGGACAGCGTATCTCTAATTGCTTCTGCTAGCCCAATACGTTTGAGAATAGATGTCTTTCTAGGTACTCTCAGTTAAATTGTCATAGGTCAATCATCCACTTTCCTGGGGTCCTGGAAGACCCTTAAGATCTGGCTTTGTTCCCAGGCCTGGGGTTAATGTGCCAGAAGAGCTCTATATGGTTTTAATTGGTATGGTTGTTCTAAGTCCAGTCTACCATCTCTTCATGTTTTTTAAAATGATAATTTGGATGCTGTAAGTTTCTCATTCCTTCTGGAATAGATGACTATAATAAATGCAATAAAATAAACAGGTAGTCTTTGACTTACAATCATTCATTCAGCAACCATTCAAAATTATGACAGTTAATCCTGACAGCCCACGATTAGACTGTTAATTTTATAATTTTGTAGCCTAAGATTTCTGATTTGAAATCTCAAGTGTATCCGTGAAATCTCTGATCCTCCATGTAACTTTTTTTACAGAAGTCGAACTATCAAACTTCCAGAGTAGGTTCATCCTCAAAGAACAACTGATGCATGTGGCTTATGGCTGTTTTGGATATTATTAGGCAGAGACACAAATGTTTCAGTGACAACATTTGTCAGCAATTCGAAGTAAACCGCTTGAACACCAAAGTCATGAATATTAAAACTATTTTTATGATAGTGTTGCAGTACCAAATTCTTCAAAGTCTGAATGTGCCTCACCCCACTATCCTAAAGAGAATTAGGAAGGGTCAACTCTGAGACACTTCCTCAAGCTACATTCTTGCATTGGACTCAGATTTCTCTTATTTAATTGTTGCCTTGGCTGTGGCTTTTTCTCTTTTCTCTCAAGGTTATTCTCACAGCCCATTAGAACATCCTGCATGTTCTTAAGCTAGCCTCTTGGATCATGTAAACGATACTATCTTATTGCCAATGTCAGTGCAAGATTCAATTGCTTTTATATCTGGCTTTTGTATGTAGTCTGTATATGACAGTGATGAATAATTTTAATTACATGCCAACACAATTCTTCCATGAGAGTCCTGATCTCTCTTGCTGACAACATTCTCCTGCAGAGAGTGGAAGAATGTGCAAGAGAATTAGTTATCCTTGGCTTTATATTAATCAATAGGGAAGACATAGTTGAGGAAATGATAATCGGAAGATTGGCAAAAATTTACTATGCAATCCCGGAGTTCTTAATTTTAAGGAAAATCAAAAGTTAGTGCATTTTGATCTGTGGAACTTTGAAAATGCGGATTTTAATAAATTCAAAGCAATGAATTTAGAATCCTGTAGTAGAAGAATCTCATAGGAAAAGGAAACAAAGGTGGCTTGACCTGCTAAAGAGGCAGATGCTAAAAGTTCAATTGCCAGTTCCAATGAGGGAAAAAATTGAGGCACACCTTTTGTGCCAATGAGACACACCTTTTGTGCCAATGAGGCACACCTTTTGTGCCAATGTCCTTTTCTTGTGAAAACAAAAAGGATATAAATAAGAATGTAAGAGGGCCAGAGCACAAAGGATGAGTACAGATTGATAACCTAAAGTTTAGAGCTATTGTCAGAAAAGCAAAACCTCAGAATGAGCTGAAGTCAGCAAAGAACCCTAACAATAAAGAAGGGATATTTAAGGTAAAGGTTACCCTGCCAGTCATGACCAACTCTAGAGTGCAGTGCTCATCTCTGTTTCCAAGCTGAAGAGCAGACTTCGTTTGATGATGTTTCATGCTCATGTGGCTGGCATGATGAGATGCCAAAGGTGCATGGACACTGTTAACTTTCTCACCAGAGTAGGTGGTACCTATTTATCAACTTGTATTTGCATGCTCACTCTGCTGCACAACAGTGCCAGGTCTTGAACTTGGGCCAACTTCCAGCCAGGAAGCCGAGCGTCTTAACTGCTTGCACCACCGCGCCTCTGTAAGACACAGACACACTCAAATTACAAGGAATAGTCAACTGCTCAAAGAAAAATGCTAAATACAAACAGATTAGAACAAAAAGATAGAGCTATTTATCACTTATTTTCATTTAGTATTCTCTAACAAAAAAGATCACCCCCAGAGAGACACCACATTACTGTTGTTGGGGGGCTTGTGTGCTCCGAAGAAGATGAGAACATACTGGACAGATCTCATAGACAAAGAGCGTGCTCCTCCCATAAAAATATGAGACGTAATTTACATAAATCTATACCGGCTCAGTTGTCACCTAGGTTAACAAGAACAGGACAAGATATTGTTGGTGGTCATGGACATCTGGTGAAAAATGGGCTACAGGACTCCACTGGAGAAAAAATATGGCAACCCACGCAAGTATCCTTGCCAAGAAAATCCCATGGACAGTAATGAAGGGTTAAAAAATAGAACTCCAGAAGATGAGCTTCTCAGATTGGAAGGAATTACAAGTAGCTCCAGAAAGAGTGAAATGGCTGGGACAAAGGTGAAAGGATGCTCAACTGTGGATATGACTGGAGGTCAAATAAAAGGCCAATGCTATAAAGAACAATATTGCATAGGAACCTGGAATATAAGATCTACGAATCAAGGTAAGCTAGATGTGGTCCAACATGAGATGCCAAGATTGAATATTGATATCTTGGGAAACAGTGAACTAAAATAAACAGGAATGGGCAAATTTAATTCAGATGATCACCATATCTACTACTGCAGACAAGAATCCCCTAGAAGAAATGGAGTAGTCATCATAGTCAATAAAATAGTAAGAAAAGCAGTACTGGATACAATCTCCAAAACGACAAAATGAGTTTGGTTTGAATCCAAGGTAAACCATTCAACATCACAATAATCCAAGTCTATGCCCCAACCACTGATGCTAAAGAGGCTGAAGCTGATTGATTCTATGAAGGCCTACAACACCTTCTAGAACTAACACCAAAAAAAAAAAAGTCCTTTTCATCACAGGGGATTGGAATGCTAAAATAGGAAGTCCAAAGTTGACTGGAATTAACAGACAAATTTGGCCTTGGAGTACAAAATGAAGCAGAGCAAAGGCTAACAGAATTTTGTCAAGATAATATGCTGGTCATAACAAATATACTTTTCCAACAACCCAAGAGGCGATTCTACACATGGACATCACCACATGGTCAACACCATAATAAAATTTATTATATTCTTTGCAGCCAAAGATGGAGAAGCTTTTACAGTCGGTAAAAACAAGATCTAGAGCTGACTGTGGCTCTATATAACTAAGAACTAAGATCATGGCAACTGGTCCCATCACTTCCTGGGAAATAGAATAGAAGGGAAAGAAATGGAAGCAGTGAGAGATTTTATTTTCTTGGTCTCCAGGATCACTGCAGATGGTGACTGCAACCATGAAATTAAAAGACACTTGCTCCTTAAGAGGAAAGCTATGGCAAACCTAGATATTAAAAACAGGGACATCACCTTGCTGGCAAAGGTCCGTATAGGCAAAGCTATGTTTTTCCCAGTAATAATGTATGGCTGTGAGACTTGGACCATAAGAAAGGCTGAGTGCCAAAAAATTGATGCCTTCAAATTGTGATGCTGGAGAAGACTCAAGAGTCCCTTGGACTGCAAGGAGACAAATCAGTCAATACTACAGGAAATAAACCCTGATTGCTCACTGGAAGGACAGATACTGAAGCTGAAGCTCAAATATTTTGGCCACATGATGCAAAGAGAGGACCCATTGGAAAAGACTGTGGTCTGGGAAAGATTGAATGCAAAAGGGGAAGGGGATGCCAGAGGATGAGATGGTTAGATAGCATAGTCAGTATGATGGGTGTGGGTTTGGATGGACTCTGGGAGGCAGTGAAGGACAGGGAGACCTGGAGTGCTGCAGTCCACGGGGTTGCAACTGAATAACACGAACAAAATAATGTATTCTACAATGTCATTGTGAAAAGAAGATTGAAACATAAGATGAACTGAAACACAGAATAATTCTTAATTGGGTTAGATCCAGATAAAATGAAATCTTCAATAATGAAGAAAGTTGCTGATGATTTAGTTGAATATTTATGCATTCCTTTTGAGAAATTCTGAAGGACAGGTGAAGTACCAGGTGCCTGGAAGAGGACAAACGTCCCTATCTTTAAAAGGAAAAGGAAAGTTTAAGCAAGCTACAGAGTAGGCACTGTGACAGTGATATTCAAGAAGACATTGATCTGTAATTTCTGTAATTGGTAATTAGCCAAAAGTCAGCATTGATTAGCAAAGAAAAATAACTTCCTTACAGTAAGAGCAGCTTGAGCATCATTTACCCAAAGAGGTGTTTTGTTCCCTTTCATCAAATGTGTTCAGGGCAGATCCACAATAGGGAGGACCAAAATGCTTCAATTCAGTGTTTTTCAAACTTGGCAACTTTAAGATGTGTGGACTTAGGCTGGGGAACTCTCAACTCCTCAGCCAGCATAAAAACTGCTTTAATTTGAATTTCTGCAGAGAACAGATTCCTAAATGGAGATTCAGGTTCTAGCTTGCCCCAACCAAGGCAGTTCAGAGAGCAAATCTGGCCCATCACTCTCACTCAGTCTAATCTACATGCTATAGGGAAAAATAGGAGAAGGTACTCTATATATGCCACCCTGAATTTCTGAAAGAAAGATAGGATATTAATCTAATCCATTGAATTAGATTAGATCCCTTAAAAATGCCCAGTCTTTTCATCTTGGTTATCCAAAAGGCCACACCTTCCAGACATGCTCATGTTTGTAGTAATTCACCTTATTTTTGGACCTCATTTACCACACATGAGGACTTTCAGCCTTCAAACACATGCATTCTCAGAGGTGGCAAAAGAAACATATTGGAAAAAAGTATAGATGAAGGACAAATAAGGCAACTTTGTTTCATTTGTGACATTTCTGAAAAAAGGTGATATTCAGTCATTAATAATTATATTATATACAGACTTTCTTGGAGATAAATCTTTAATTTTTTGGAGTAAATGGTCAAATAAGCACATTTGGACAGTTCAAATTGTATATAAAAATTATTTTTCTTCAAATAATACAGGGGTTCAGACAGAATATGAGATGTTCCCCATACCTCTGCCTCAAATTTCTTGGCTTTGGCAATAATAAATTTTCCTCCCATAATTATATCATCTATGAAAAAGTATAGTTTCTTTTTGGGGAAAAAGTGCAGTTAGCAATGTTACTGAAACACCTAAACAATAAATAGCCCTAAAAGTTGTCCCATGTTTCTGGTTTAAGTTTGTCTATTCTCCTGTAGGATATGGCTCGTTCTACAAGTATTTTTAATTTATGAGAGAATGGTTAGGGGCTCAAAAAACAATGTAAGGTATTAGAATATGATAGAACAGAAAACACCAACAGCACCACTGAAACACTGTGATGAAGAAAAAATCTGTTTTTCATACAAAAGAAGGAGAAAAGAAGAGATAATTCATGTTACTTATATAGAAGTCTTTTTTCTGATTATATTAATTGCCAGAGTATAACTATATTTTAGATCCAATTTAGGAATTAAACATAACAGCATAGGTTTCCTTGTGAGATCTGTGAGGATTTTGTTTCTTAACTACTGTGAATTATGTTTTCTTATCACTTCTATCAAAGTTGGTATTATTAAATTAACTGGGGTGAAATTTCTTTATTTTTTTATAAGAATATAGTTTTTTTTTTAAAAAATCAGATGTTAAAATGCATCAAACTAGACTTTTCGTAAAACATTGATCTATTCTTTTTTAATTTAATTTTTTATTAATTTTCAATGACATTAGTTTGTTCTTTAGAAAGATCCTCAAATCATAGCAAAATGATTTGAGAAACATGCTATTCTATTTAGATGTTTGAATGTTTTTTTTTCTTCAGTCTATCAGATTTAATAATAAAGTTTATTCATCTCATGAGGTGGTAATTCTCTTCCAAGTGCAATTATATTACACAGCAGGCTTGCTGATTATGCAGACATAGAGATAGTTCATCAGGAAATTACAAAGGAATTAATCATCAACAATTTACATTGTGAAAAATACTATATGTTGCAGTTTTATTCAACTATTTCACATCTCCATTCTTACCAAACTTTTATGGAGAAATACACTACCAAATAAAAACAGACAATCCATAACTAAACTTAACATTTTAATAGTGCTTGAAAGATGAATTAGCTAAAAATTTTAAATGATGGTGTAGAATATATCATCCATAAACATGATTTTCCAGGGTTGCAAGATTAGAAACCTAAATAAGAAAAGAATTATTATTAACTCATAATATTACTGTGACAGTAAATATAAAGTTAACTGCCATAAAACATTTCCTGCAATAGTTACTACTTAGAGAGTAATGAATATGCTTCAGTGACAAGAACTATCAGGTTAGTTCTGAATAATGCAATAATAATTTTAACTGAAAAGAATATACAAACTAATCAACATTAAAAATATTGTACTACCACTTAATACCAATAGGACAATCTTATATGCTCTCATTATTTAAATGTGCTTATTCCAGTTTAGTATTACAGTGGTACCTCACATGACGAGTAACTCACAAGATGTGAAACTCGCAGGACGAGCAAAAAATTTTAATAAAATTTATTCCGCTAGACGAGCCGCAACTCACATGACAAGCAAACTTCGTGCAATGACTTCTGTGTCATCAGTCAGTGCGCTCTGTATTTCTCATTCAGGCAACCCCGTGCGAGAGTTCTGCCGACACGGCAAGCACGCAAGTGCGTTCTGCTACTCTACCACGTGCTTTATTCCACTGCATAGGCGGCAACCCTGCGCAAGAGTTCTGCTGATGTGGCAAGCATGCGTGTGCGCGTTCTGCCGACTCTACTGCATGCAGTTTATTCCGTTACTGTGCATGTGACTGACCTTGCCAGAATTCTGATCGCAATGTCCCCCATCTCTTGTTGCATAAACAGCATAAATTAAGTGAAAGGCATTCAAGAGATGGAACTCCAGAGACTTCAGACTCCACATTCAATCTCCAGGCAGTCCCCT
>JANHZU010005411.1:245880-260659 GCA_032468055.1 Acrochordus granulatus | reverse complement strand
TTGTTTCAGATGTTAGGGACAATCATTTCTACATCAAATTCCATTGAAAATGATTTTTGGTGAATATTTTTGGGGGCCTGGAATGGATCATCTGATTTTCTGTTGTTTTCAATGGGAAACCTCATTTTGTTTGAAGAGCATTTCGTGCTAAGAGCGTTCTTCTGGAACAAATTAGTCTCGTCTTGTGAGGCACTACTGTATACAGTACTGCAGTTCTACAGCTATTTAACTCAGAGTAAGTTGGAAGTTAATGGAATTGACTTTAAATATAAAGAAATATTTTGTACTACCTATTACTAATAATCACAAAAATAATTTCTGTTTTTATTAAAGATTCAATTTGGTAAATTTTATCTAGAATATTTTACCAGGTATGTGTTAAGTATGTATGATAGGGGTGTCAGACTGAGCTGTAAAAATTCAGTTGACCAAAACATAGCAATAGAGTTTTCCACGCTTCATTGCTACCCTCTGTTGATAATCACGACTTTTGAAGGCAGGTCTGCTAGGCTTAGTACATGAGAAAATAAGTATAAAACATCAAACTTTTATATAATACCTTTATAACAATGGACAGCAAGATGTTTGAAATAGTTCCTTCAGTCATATTCATAGGAATCCAGTTGTTCATTCTGTGAAGGGTAACTCTTCATTGGTTCCTTCGCATCTTGTTTTTCATAATTTTCTTCTGTACCTAAAAGTTGTGTGCATGTTATTCAAATAGCAAAGCAAATTCTGTTCATTTGTCATAATAACAGGAAACTGTTTCTCTTATATGAGTAAACAATCCACAATTGTGAAATGATTCATGGTTACTATCCATCTTTTACATTTATCAATAAGAATAAAAAGCTGAATATTCCACAATACAATAATCATTATCATAATTATCATAATTATTAAAAATTATCACAATTTCATTAAGCATCATAATTTCATGAAAGAGCACTGCCAATAAACATTCAACTTGATCTGTTGGATGGACACAGAACTTGGGGATTTTTTTAGAGTCTTTTATGATTGGATTTAATTGACTTGAAGTAGATGCTATTCTTCCCATTTCAAAGATGCTCATTTGAATATTATGGAATACTATGGAATGGTGGTGATAGAAAGAACGGTTGAGAGTATTTAATAGACAATAATAGATCATCAACATGATTTCAACATCTAGACTTAGGAATATTCAATACTGCAAGAAAAATCAGGTCAACAGGAAACAAAAACACCCAGAGAAAAAAACATGAATTAAATACATGCATCCTATGTTGTAACATTTATTTATCCAATCATCTCCTGTACCTTTGTCCAATAAAATTAATGGTATTTTATATGGAAGTATTCCATTTTAACCTTTAAACCTATGGTGTGGTAAGTAAGATTCAGGTATTTCCAGGTTAAAAATCATCAATAAAATCAGAATTAATGCTTCAAGCAGAACGATCAAGCTTTGTAACAGAGACTCTGCTGCCAGAAATATCAGCTGCCTGCCTGATTCTCTCTTTAATGTCTAAGATTGTCTACTTCTGTTATGACATTATAGGATTCCTGCCCCTTCTCTGAAGACTAGCTATTGTTAGCAGACAGCGGAAAAAACACTTTATGGGTACCAAGGCATTGGCTAAGCTGATCTATGTGCCCTGGCAAAGATAAATGCACAGACAGACAAAAATCTTCAGTGACAACCCAATGTATTTTTTAATGTCTTTCTATATACAGGACTTCTTGGCTCAGTGAAAAAGCCTGGATTCCTGCCTCACATTTTTTAGACTGACTATCTAAATAGCCTTAGATGGAACATTTTAATACAGTTCTGCATGATTTCATTATCACTGACTTACATGTAGTGGAAATCTTTCTGGCTGCAGTCTCCTTCATTTCCTACAAACCTTCTACCAAGATCAGCAGATGAGGCAGAATCCAACATCTGACAGTTCACTCATGATACAATCCTACTTCATTCACAGGACCTCATTTCCATATTTTGCTGAGTATCTCAGTTTTTCCATACAGTATGGGCAAACATGATACCAGAATTAAATACATTTTTACCACACATAAAGAACATATGAAATCCTTTAAAGCAGGGGTGTCCAACCTTGGCAATTTTGAGATGTGTGGACTTCAACTCCACAATTCATATAAATATGCTATGCTGGCTGAGGAATTCTGGGAGTTGAAGTCCACACATCTTAAAGGCGCTAAGGTTGGACACCCCTGCGTTAAAGGCAGCATGAATTTCTAGTACCAATTTATGCCTACAAATTGACATTCTGATTTCTACATAGTGTTTCCTGGGAACTAAGTCCTGCATGTTTTAAAATTTAGGGTTTATTGTGCAATAAGTAGTATGCACCTTTGGGCTACATTTGCACAATAACCAAAATAGAATAAACTTCTTTTTATAAAAACTGCAGAAACCTATAGATTACACAGAATAGAAAATTAAAAGAAATCAATTAACAACTCTGATCCACTATATGAAAGTTTTAAAGCTGCATAAAAGAAAGCATTTGCCTATCAAGACAAATGGGATTTTACACATTATCACTTCTCTGGAAATGGCATGCCCAGTAATTGCTGAATATTGTAGCCTGAGGCAAACATGAAATTTTTCTACAATATGGGAATGGAAATGAAAACAGGATATTTTAGGCAATTGTATTGACACAGTATACAACTGCATCTGCAATAGAAATGAAATAATAATGCTCAGAACTAAGTGTCTATAATTATACCTTTTCACCAAGAAAAGTAATTGAGAATACAAAACATTTTTCTCATGACATTTATGATGCTCAGTTATCTATTTAAATCTAATCAACCAAGAAATGAAACCTTATGTGAAAGGAAGAGTAAATAGGCTGCTGTTGTTACTATATGAATTTTAACACGAAGGTCTGAATATCATAAAATTAACATTAAGAGTATTTTAGTATCTCTGCCTATATCTAGGGATCTAATGCAGAGACATTTCAAAGAATGAATTACAGAAGAAAAAAACTGTTAGAAGATAGTATATATAAAGTACAAAAAACATTCATATGATATACATGAAACTGGTATATTTACTTTGATCCAACTAAATATATTAGACTGCAAATAGAAAAATTACACAAATTAACTATTTGTGGTATCAAAAGGCACTGCATCTGTCCTGAATCTCACAATATTTAACTTTGAAATTAGCCAAGAGCAATAACTTTTTCTTGTTTGTGAGTTTTTCCAAAGCATCTATTTCATTATCCATTGTTGATGTTAAGAATGCCGTAATAATGCTTGATCAGTTGTGTATTATACAAAATTGTATGTTTGAAGGCAATTATGATGTTGAAACAGTAAATATGACATACCTTTTTTCTTTGATCTATTGAAAAAGAATCCAAACATTTTTCTGAAAGAACCTTTTTTCTCCTGTTAACAGAAATTACCCATTAAAGAACATGAAAGTCATAACTGTGAAACAGCAAGATTTTTAAAGATATAATATACTGTAGATAGATATATATCTTATATATATATAATATTATAACACTATATAAATATATGATTCAATATAATTATTAGGCAATGGACCACTTTAAAGATCAGGATAATCAGGCAATCCCAATCCCTTTGAATTTCAATAAGTTTCATAGACGTCATTATAATCATTACTCTAATAAAACTATCTTCATAATGTGCTAAAACAAGATATATAGTTTAAATTTTGTTAACGGTTTATAATGGTGCTAAATTTATCAAGGTATTCTTTTGTCAGACAGCACACACTTATTATATTATGTCTCCATTCTTCAAAACCAAATTAGAAACAAAAAGAACTGAAACATATTGAGAAAGATTGCAAGATATTGACTAGGGACAAAATATGTAATTGTCTGAGAAGAATAATATACATTAAATGTGGAATAAAAGATACATGGTATGTCTTAAACCCAGGGAACTATTTTTTTTTTAAAAAGTATTCTTTTTTTTCATGTGGGAAGTATTTGTGAGATTCAACACATTTTCTTTTGATCATGTACACTAAAAATCATACTCTGGAATTTTTGGTGATTTTTATATCCAGGCATACTTTATATTCTGCATAAATATTTCTCAAGCATATTAGCCATTCATGATGCTACAATAATCTAGAAAAAATTATTTTAGTAATTTTCCTAATGCACACACAGGCGTTTAAAGTCCTAGGGTGTAATTCTGAATACATCCAATCTGTTTGAAATCCATTATTTTATGCAAAAACAAGGCTATTTGAAGCCACAATCCTGTACAGTCTTATTCTGGAATAAGGCCCACTGAACAGAGCTTGCTTCAGAATAGGCACATGTAGGACTGTGCCAAAAATTCCATTGTATGCAGAATTGCAGCCTAGATTAAAAACTTTAATTGCAAATTATTTCTATACATCTCTTTTAGGTTGCAGCTAATGCACAACAACTCTAGTGAATTAATATCATAAAAATCCATGGTAGGAGTTCTAAAATATTTAACTACAGGCACTAAGTTGTATCTAGAAAGTAAGCAGAGTTACTCACTTAAAAGGATTTTGTCCGTAGTGCATTGAAAACCAATTAGAAAATCAATATAGATTTAATTTTTTAAAGTCACACAATTTCAGTGGGAGACAAAATGCTTCATCAAGCAATATGCACATTATTGGCAGATTTGGTATTATTAATTAAAAAGTATTCTTCACTGAAAGTGGATTGCTGAAATAATCAATAGTAATAAATTATTCCTATGGATCTTTGCAAGTATTTAAACTACATTCCTTGCTTAATCCAATAGAAGCAAATGCTTTGTAAATGTTGCCAAAGCAAATGTTTTAACAATATATAATGTTATAGATATTATAGGAAAATGTAGGCACTTAAATAAATAGGAAAAACAATAATACCAGTAGGGGTCTAATAGTTTCTCATTTGAAAACTGAATCTTAATAGAAGGAAGTAATTTTATCAGAGAATGAAATATTTTAGAGAGGACCATTCAGTTAGGTTTTTAAAATAAATCTGTTTATTCAAAACTATGAAAATATGTTCTTGTTTATTTCAAATATTGTAAAGGAATGACTGAATTTGAGACTCTGTAAAAATTATAATTTTTAAAGAACAATGGAAAAGGTTTTCTTTATCAGATTATGGCATTAACTTCAATTTGCTTTTGAAATATTACAGTGTTTAAGAAAAAGGATTTCACAGTAGAAGCTAGAATTTATTTATTAGATTTATATGCCGCCGAAATCAAACGACTCTTGGTGGACTAATTCTTTAATATCTGTCAATAGTTTCTCTAATCTCATCTCCCAATGGAACATAACAATTGACCAGGCAAGATAGCATGTTATCCCTTCTATTAGCTACTTTTTCCCAAAAGTGAAATTAATCTAAATGAAATCACAACTGAATATATGGAAAAATAAGATATGTAACACAAAAGATTCAGTCTCTCTGTTCTGTGCTGGAAGCAATATAAAAGAAGCTGTTCTCCATCTGATTAATAAACTAACTTACCTGAAGGAATGCTCACTGTAAACAAAGAAAATTAATGTCTCCTTTGAATTGAGCTAAATTCCTTGTGACATGTCGATGTCATTTTGAGGGGAATAATAAATTAACAGGTTGTCACTGCTTTCTTCTAAGATTTATCTACTTCCAACCTGGTCTATAGCCTAGGATTTCCTGGCAATCTCCTATCCAAGTATTAACTAGAGGTAACCCTGCTTAGCTTCCATGCCAGGTAGGCCACTATAAAATGGCTATAAAGAAAAAGGAAGTCAATAATTTCCCTACTCAAGAATTTCAGATTTTGCTATTTCATCAGTTTTACTGACTGAAAAAATAGGTGTTTAACACTGACCTGAGATTCCTCATCTTCTTTCGCCTACATGAAATAAAGTCAGAATTAGTCTTTCAACTTTCTGTTCTCTAAATCTAAGATGTACATTTGCTATATCTTAGGCATACCATTATAGCTGAGTACAGATGTTTATTTTATTATAGATTGTACAAGGAACAACCTAGTTTCTTCACAACACTCTGGCTCATTGATATTTAAAAAATCTCTTGCAACAAACTGAATAATACATAGATGTAATAGATGTATACTGGTATAATAACATTTAGATGAAGCTTATGAAATATCTAAAGCAACTTATGTCTTAGGCACTAGTGACAAAATAGTCATGTGACATCAGTCCTATGGAAGGTATATTGGTTGCTGGTTTATTACTGTGAACCATCAAAGTACTGTTAATAACCTTTAAAGTCTCACATGGCTTGGGGCCCTTCCTGTGGAATTCCCTCCTACCAAGGAGATCTTCCCCTCACTCCAGGTAGATCTTGTGAAGGTCTGGCTTTTTCAAAGATGATTCAAGGACTGAGATCTGTGGTTCCTCTAATGCCCTGCCAGATGAAGCAATCTATCTGCTTGCAGGCTGCTTTCTACTATCTGCCCACCCTCGCTTATTTTCCATGATACTTAAGGGACAATGGTAAAATTGCTCTGGATAAAATCTTTTGGAAGGTAAGCAGAATGCTTTCCCTCTCCATAAGAGACTGCTTGTATCCTCAGTGGATCAATATCTGCCAGGGCTGAATTATGTACCCTATGTGTCCACATGAGGAGAGTGAGATTGGGGAAAACAGTGTTGCAATATTGTGAAGCAAGCCCTATCCCTGTTCCATCTGTGTTGTGAGGTTGTATGCATGCCCCAAAGGGGTGAAACTTAGGGACTACACTATTTTTGTCATTCTGATTCAACAGCTTCTTGCACTGACTTTAGACTGAGCTATTCTGTTCTAATATATGTATAAATAATAGTTTAAAGTTATCACTATGTTTAATAAAGTAGAATGAAATTAAAATGATACATGCTTACTATATTTTTAAATAAAATATGGAAAGAAAATTAAAAATAGAAATCATATATTTGTGCCTATTTGCAAAATAATAAATATACCTGAAGCATTGAATAGTGAATTATCGAACACATAGATCTCAATGTGCTTGAAGCCATGCTACCCTTCAGCTGAAGCAATTGGTAAAATGTCTGCACTATTATTTTTTTCAGCTGTTAATCAGATCAACTATCATGTATCAGTAGTTTTAGTTATTTAATGTTCATTTCTCTTTTTAACAAATTAGGAAGCAAGCACTCAAAATTGAGATTTCATGATCAAAGTTTTATGAAAAAAACAAATGTAAAACTGACCTGTTCCAATTTATTTTCAGCACCAATTGTCTCATCCTGAACAATCTCAGCTGGAGCCTTGGTAAGATAAATTCTAGTTATGTTTGCATAAAAGATGAAACTAAAGCAAAGTTTTCCTATATTACCATGAATTAGAAAACAATAACTTCAGTCTATTATTTAAAAAACCTACATTTTTATCTTTGTTAATGATCCTAAAGGCTGCTACTTATATACAGCAAATGCAGGTTACAAGACCTAATGCACCTGAAATGTTCTAAATCATTTTACTTTCTAATATCATTTTTCTGCTTTAAAATAGAAAAGCTTCAAGTCAGAATCAGGATTTCATTTTACATATCTAATATTATGCCTCAATGCCTTAAAAATGAAAAATAATCAAAACAAACCTGGTCTTTTATATTCCCAGGATCTGCATAAATCTCCTCATCCTGGATGACCTCAGCTGGAACCTTGGATAAGATAAATTTCAGTTTAGATTTATATAAACAAAAGTAAATAATTTTCAACTTTTTATTAGAGATAAGAATAAAAGCAGTCAGTTATTTTCTTTATTGAGAAATAAACTTTTTATGTAGCAAACTTAAGACTCAATTCTTTAATGTAACAATATAAACACAAAATCTGTTGCATGTGTCACAATATTTTTCTCTTTTAGTAAATTGACGAACAAGGATTTATACCTGAGATTTCATTTTAAATAATAAATATTGATTCTGTCAAAATTGTTCTTCAATAATCTCAGGATGCAAATACCTTTTCTCATCCTGGACACCCACCGCTACAGCTTTGGTTAGGATAAAGACTAGTTAAGTCTTGCATGAATAGAATTCAGGAAAATGAAATTTACCCAACCTTATTTTATCACAAATCAGAAAAAAAACAAGCAATGATTTATTTCCCTTAAAAACACTGTAATTTAAATACCTTGAATTGCTCTCCATTGTTGAACAGAAAGAAAACTAATTTGTTTTATTATAATCCCAGGACATGAATAAATTGCTTTGTTCTGGACAGCCTCAGATATAGCCTTTATTAGCATAAAATCCAGTTATGATTTTCATGATCAGAAAAAAGTAAAATATAAGCTTTTCTGCATTACTTTACCAGAATCAGAAAAAATAAGCAATGTTCTACTTACCTTTTAAAAATTGTTTTTTATACTTTGGACAAAGAAATCTAAAATCCAGTTCTTAGTATGAAAAGCAAATTAACTTGAAAAGATCTCTTGAAAGCATATTTACTTAAAATATGTCCAGTACATAAAAATATAAGACACTAAGAATTCTAGCCTAATTATTCTTTGAGATGTTCATTTTTACATAAAAAATATTTTGTGTCTATAATTTCTCCTGCCAGGATATTAACCTTGCTTCCCAAGTGTCAATAACCTCAAATAATTTGTAACATTGAAATACTTTATGTATATGAAGATTTTTTTAAAAAAAGATTACTTCTTTTTTAGGTATGTCATGATAGAACATCTTAAAATCAGTTTAAGCAAAAAAAAATAGTTCCATAAAATAAATAATGTTTGCATTGTTTGAGGGAGATTTTTAATATGAAGGCAAGACCTGTTTCTTTATCTATTCATTTGAGAAAACACCACACAAAACAAAATGGAAAGGTCACAAAGTCATTGACATATGCAAAGAATAAAAGTAGTTTTCTTCAAAAGACTCTCTAAGCTTAATTCCAATAGTAATGTAATTCTGATCTGATTTCTGACAATGTGTTAATCACTCTAATAATCATAGCTTGATTAAACAAATTTCTAACAAAGACCTAGACATTGTTAAATCATTTATGGGTCTTTGCTTTCTAGGAATATGGATTTCTGTCCTAGCTTCCAATAATAAATGCATATACAATCTATCTACATAAGAAGCTCTGATTCTTGTAACCTTTAACTGGCTGAAACAGTGCATCATAATGCAAAACTTTTTGAGCCAAAGTACCCAAAATAGGATAGCTTACACAATGTGTCCAAAATCTGGCACTGATGACTCCCATGGAATTGAAATTTGCAGGTTTTATAAAACATTTTATGAAAAAAATATAAAAGAATTTATGACATAATATAAAATGTTATAAAACATTTATTTGTAACCCACCTTTTATTATTTTATTATCAACTCAAGGTGGCAAACATATTTAACATTCCTTCCTATTTTCTCCACAGCAGCAGCCCTGAGGTAAGTTGAGCTGAGAGAGAATAACTGGCCCAAGATCACCCAGTTGGCTTTCATGGCTACTGAGGGATTAGAACTTACGGCCTCCCAGTCTATTACCTTAACCACTAGACCATATTTCCTGATATTTGACTGAGCTATACAGTTTGACATGGGCTATTTTCAAGGCAGATATATATCTGAATTTATCCCAGCTTTTCCAATTAATGTCGCACATTACCAGTTCTGTCACTGTTGAAGGTATTTTGGAATCTGGTAAAGAAATAACTTTGAAAGGATGACCCAAGAAGTCATGAGTTATCTAGTTTTAATATAAAAATGGTTGTTTGATTCTGGAATAATTGCCAATAATCCAAACGTACAGCCATAGATATACTGTACATACATTCACAGATAAGCCAAGAATTTTAGGTGCCAAAATACAAAAAATAAAATTGGGTTCAGTTTATCTGTAGATTGGTTTATCTGCAATTATATATGGTAACAATTTTTTAAAATATGTTTATACTGTATTTTCTATATATATTCATATATAACTCCATTTGTGTATAAGCAGATCCTTAAATTCTAAACTAAACTGCCATAAAAATATGGCTCAGCAAGGGCTAACCATTTCCAAAAATCCTACCAGGAAAATTTTCCAGGTAGTCATCAGGAGTCAATGTTGACTCACACACATACGCACACACATACACAAAACCCCTCAGCAAGTACAGTTACACAAGAAATACAAAAAGTGCAAATATGTCTCATTTTCACTGCTGAGAAAAAGGTAGCAGTTAATTTGTATTAAAAAATAAGACTATGTTTGGTCAGAAAAAGGATGTTTTTGTTTTCATATTCTTCTTTTAATAATGGCAAATCAAAATTCCAGGGAAGTAGACAATCAGTAGAAGTCCAAAAAAATGAATAGAGTATATACTGTATATTATACTGTATTGTGCTTCTTCGAAATCAGGGTCATAACCATACTGGCAAGTAGACGGCAGCAAAAATATGAGCACCCCTCTAAAGGTGGAGTAACTGCAAAGTTACTATCAGTGGACTAGTAAGGAAAGTCATCCAAATAGAAATCATCTTAATTAAACAAGATATGACTGAGTATTTTTTGATTAATGCTCAAGAGCCTTGAACTAGAATTAGGCCAACTCTCCAATAGGTATGCAATAATACCAAGATCATAGATGAATCATTAAAAAATCAGATACTTCTAAAGATTTTCACATCAATAGTATTTTATTTCTGAAGATACAGCAAGGACTTATTTTTGGGTATACATATTAATACTGGTAGCCACACCTTATCATTTATATTCACTTAAAAAAACACTCCCCCCCAAAAAAAAAGTGTCTGCAATTTAAGATCTGAAATTGAGACCCAGCTGGCAAAACTCTGGATCTGTTACAGGAATGTTTTAATTTTCTTAATAGTCCTGAAAGAAAAACAAACATAGGCAGTTGGGAATCAGAATTCTAATAAGTTCATTCAGAAAAAATCTACTTTAAACTTACTTGGTCAATGGGTATTTCCACTTGAAGATCTTTGTCTTCTTGAATCTCAGGAGCCCCTTCAATTTCTCTTGGGGACTTATGAGCTGTATAGACACTCTGCTCTGAAAATGAATTAGTTAAAAAAAAATCAGTTTACATTATGCCATGAAACCACTCACATAAATAATTACTATAGATGACAAATTATTGTTTTGGCTAAATTGTGTTTGTATCAAACAGAAATTTCAAACTTATTTTAAGCAATAATTGTCTAATAATAGTTATTAATATTTATATCTTAAGAATCATCCTTATTAGTAAATGAGTAAGTAAAAGGAGATACTGTTCAGCTTTGAAAGTATTAATTAATAAATAATCAAAATATTTAAATTACTAAATGTTCAGCCTTTTGCTATAAGCTCATAGGCTATATTTTATGTAGGAATGGTTTCAATTTGTATTTCAAAGCCTAAACTATGGACTGACTAAGCCAATATGCAAAAAAAGAGGCATATTGTATCCAAGTGGTTAAGACGCTGGGCTCATCAGCCAGAAGGTCAGTGGCTCAAGTTTGAGACCCAAGTGCCACCAGGTAATGGAGTGAGCTCCCATTATTTGCCCCAGCTCCTTCCAACCTAGCAGTTTGAAAGCATGTGAAAATGCAATTAGATAAATAGGTACCACCTAAATTGTTGGGAAAGGTAACAGCATTCTGTGCACCTTTGTGTATACTCATGCCGGCCACATGACTGTGGAAGCATCTTCAGACAACACTAGCTCTTCAGCTATGAAACAGAGATGAGCACTGCCTCCTAGAAACCTTTACATTTACCTTAAAACAATATGCATAAAAAAGGAACTACTATAATCTTTTGACTTTTGTAATTGTTTTCTAATACTGTATAAACAATAACAAATGAGTATAATACAAAAGCAACAAAAGTGCATACATTAGTGAAAATAAAGTGCATGCGTTCATTACAATAGGAAGGCTCCAATTAGAGAAGTACATATTTAAACAAAGTATTTTTTTCAATATTGTAATAATACTATAATTGTAGTATTATATACAGTATTTTAGGGGCTATCAGCTTATACTTTTAAGGAAAAAATAGATAACATTAATGTAAAGCATCAGTAACACTTTTTGGTCCCATTATAGCTACATTTTCTGAAAAAGGTTTTGTACTCTAGTGTTGATTTATTTATGATAGGGACAGTATTCTCTTAAATTATGTTCCAAAGCAGAAAATATAATTATAATAAAGGCTTTATCTTTTTTGCCTCTCATGCTGTTTTAAAGTTACTGAAATAAAGAGCAATCAAAGCTATTTCAGTTTACAACTTTCAGCTTTCAACTTCTGCCCTTGGAATAAAGTTCTCTACCTATCCAAATGAATAACATTTTCAATTCTTTCAAAACTTCAACTGAGTATTTTCTATGATGAGGAGTGTTTGAGCTTTACTTTTCATGCTTGAGCTTTTAAACTGGAAAATGAACTACTTATGTTCATTTGCATCTTATTTCTTGAAATCCCTATGCTATACATAATCCAATCAATATACAGCTATATTATAAACCCGTTTTATACATGTATGTGAAAAAGAATTAATTCCAGTCCAGATATTCTATTTATTTTGCCATTAAATGTTATGCAGTCTTTATGGGGATCTCTCTCTCTCTTTTTGCTGCCTTCAAATCTGAAGGTTGGTCCCTGCAGTTTTTTTTTGGCAATGACTTTTAGAAGTAGCTTGCCACCGTCTTCTTCCCAGAGGTGAGAGAGAGTGGCAGACCCAGGATCACTGGCTTTGTTCCTCAGGTGGGATTAGAATTCACAGCTTCCCGGTTTCTAGCCTGATGCCTTAATCACTACACTAAACTGGCTCTCTTCATGTGAATCTAATGAGACATAAAGGGAATGAATGAATGAACAAACACCAAGGCATCTAACATGTGAGGTATGTTAGAGAGTCATTGCACCCTTAGATTCAGTTACTGGTTGTACTACTCTTAGTTTCAATAACTGCAACCAAATGTTCAGTCCCTCACATCACTATATAGGAATGTTGGCCCATTCTCCGTGGCAAACTATTTCATATCATTAGCATCTGAAGGTTTTCTAGCATTACCCACTCACTTTAAAGCCTTCTGCAACATGTGCATGTGCTTATGACTTTGATATTGTCATTCCAAAACAATTATTTTCCATGTTCTTATCCATGTTCTTGTAGAATTACTTGTATATTTAGGATCATTACCTTGTTCCATGACCCACCTCATGGTTTCCATTCATGTGTGAATTCTTCTGTGAAATTCTCTAAAATAAATAGAATTCATTCTTCTTTAAATAATGGCAGATTCTGAAGCAGCAAAATGTCCCCTAAACCATGATCCTATCACCGTGTTGACAGATGGTATGAGATTCTTGTTGTGGAATGTCATGTTTGGTTTCTAACAGCCATAACCTTATGTAGGCTTGAAAAGTTGCACCTTGGTTCATCTGTCCACAGAACATTCCTTTGCAAGTCTGGAGAGCCATCGAGATATTTTTCTGGCAAACTTGAAATGAGCATTAATGTTCTTTTTGTGAGCCATGATTTCTGTATTGCTGTTGTTGTTCAGTCGTGCAGTCGTGTCCGACTCTTCGCGACCCCATGGACTACATTATGCCAGGCCCCTCTGTCTTGCACTGCCTCCCGGAGTCTTCCCAAGCCCACGTCCACCACACTGACTATGCTGCCCATCCACCTCATCCTCTGCCATCCCTTCTCCTCTTCCCTTCAATCCTTCCCAGCATCACAGTCTTTTCTAATTAGTCTTAACACAGCTTAACACAGTAGTCCTCGCTAATTGGCACTAGAATTGCTGGTGCTTGTGGAAAAATTGCAGATTGTGATCACATGACTGGGATGCTGCAGCTGTCATAAGTGCACGCTAGTTGCCAAGCACCTGGATTGCAGTCAGGTGACCATGATGATGGCGCAATGGTTGAATTTCAAGGACCAGTCATAAGTTCTAGATCAGCACCCTTTTCAACCTCCTGCTGGCTTCCACATTGGTTTACATCCTTATAAACAAGGATGACTTGTACTTCCTCTTAAATGAACATAGCACAACAACAATATTTTACAATTGTAAATAACAGGTTGAGAAACCAACTTGTAACTAAACACAGCTAAATCTACTGTCATCTTTATTTGTCAGATCCAGGTTGTCTTGTTAATAAATTCTCTTAATGCAGGAGTTTTGAAACGAGAGAAAAACAACCAACGTCAGTTCTGATGTTCTCACTGCTTCCAACGTGTCTTACAAGAACTTAAAACAGTACTTGACGGTGGTCAGGAGATGGTGCTATTGTATATTTTATGGCCAGCATTTGGTACACGCTTCAAAGTGTAGATTGCCAACCCAATTAACTCTAAAGAACAGTTGAACATACCATGATGGTCTTAGTTATTGCTGTTTTAAATAATAACAGCATTAGAGGCTCCTACATATTTTCATCACGCTTCCATAGGGGTTGGTTTGTATTTGTATAGGGTGACAAGTGGGAGAGTCAATGTATTTTGCCAATTGTCGTTTGAGGCTCAAGACTATATCTGCCTGACTGTTGGAAAAAAATATCTGACCTTGACATTTGCACTTGCCCATATATAACTCTAGCAATATTTATGAACATGATTAAATAGGAATCCATTTCTCTTAGCAAGTACTCAGATCAGACTGTTTTAAATTGAATGGAAATGTGTAGTGCAAAATGATTGATGTAAGCAGAAAAGAAGTGTTATCTGTAGTATTCATATGGACTGGAAATATTTTTGCCATTCTTTGATGAAAATATTCTGGAAAATTCACATCACTGCCCTACTGCCTAAGGGGG
>JANHZU010005411.1:220399-231696 GCA_032468055.1 Acrochordus granulatus | reverse complement strand
GGGAGGCCTGGCGTAATGTAGTCCATGGGGTCGCGAAGAGTCGGACACGACTGCGCGACTGAACAACAACAACATCACTATAGTCAGTCACTGTCAGCAGATTGTCATTTCCAATGCTCCCTGCCATCTTCATCCAGGATAAACAGCATGGAATATCATCATCAGCACTATTGTTGTTAGATGTGGCTTGCTTATAAAGTTGACTGGGGAGCAATTCTTTTGCTTTTCTTTGCTGCTGAAATGCATTTTATAAAAGAAAAATTACAGCAAATTATTTGACATGTTCCCAAATCCCAAGTGGTGCTTAATTCTCTTTCAGTTGAATCAGTTGAAAGCCTCAGTAGAACTTGTTAAATTTCACATGCCTTAGAAGACAGAACTACTTTATCTTTGCTGCCATCTACAGGTCATCTGGATATTTTCAGTCCAGCTATGGCAGATCAAATTAAGATCAAGAAAGATAGCTCAGTCTGTTTCTAACCATGTAATTTCCACACTGTTTCAAATCTATAATTGTATTTCATTACAATCTATATTTGTATTAGAATCTGTAAGTATATTTCATTAGAATCTATAATTCTATATCATTTTTCAGGAAAATATTTTAACTCCCATCTTCATCTCAACATTTATACTGGGAAATATGTTTCAATATGTAAACAATTTTTTGTAATATTCTGAGAAGGGTAAGTCTTGGATCAGCTCAGAAATCAGTAAAGTTCTAATATACACATTAATCCAAGAAGTGGATTTCCTAAGGGATTTCATAGAGACTGAATTTTCCAGTTACAATTCAAGATCAGGATGTTTATATGCAAAGGACAACGCTTTGATTTATGGGAAAGGATTTCTATAATTATATCTCAAGTATGGGACTGAAGAAAGCCATATTTAATTAAGATTTCTTTTCTTCCCAGTCTATTAAAGGCTTAAGAACTTGGTTTTCCATTACACCTTCTTGCCCTAATTAAAACATCTTCAGCTTGTTAGCATTTCACTTTTCAAAATGTTTCCATTTGCGGTGTAGAATGACTCTGGTTTACAACTGTGTTGTGTTATCTAATTCATTAATTTCAGTGAACAAGCAAAGAGTGACTTATATAATGTAAGTCAGGTCTATAGACTGTCTCAGCATAATTCTTTCCATCTAGTTTAGGGTGTTATTGGTTTTTCCTTTCCTTCTATTTCTCTTGCTGACTAAGCTGCCAAATTGGCTTTTTGTTTTTCATGTCCAAGAAGATGCTAGGGTGTTATAACTTCATTAAATCTTACCATACTTTTTTTTCCACATATGCTTCACTGCAGGGTTGAAAATTTCCCACACTAAAATAGCACTGAAACAGAGGAAACAGCCACATGGCTATCCAGGCTGGACTCTGAAAAAATATGCTTTTCTTTTCAAATTCAGTAGCCTTGAAAAGGACAAAACAAGAGGTAGAGAATTTGTTATGATTATCCATATAAAAGAGCACAGGTCTTAGTGACTATTTTTAGTTCAGCTGGAATATAAAGTAATTCAAAATAAGGGCTAATCTTATTTTGAAGAATTCTGTGGAGAGCTTTGCAATGCAATCCTCAAATTTAGATCGCATATATTATTTTAATTTAATTTTAATGCATATAGTTTTAGTTTTTATATGCTTGCCTTGCAACTGCATAGGCTATGCAATGCTTTTATTTTGTATTTTATTATGCATGTTTTTATTCAAATTGTATTTTAAAGTGTGTTTTATTGTAAACAGTCTAGAAAGCTTCAGAAATTGAGTGTTTTAAAAACTTTAATAAATAAAATATATTGAGCCACAAAGTGATTAAATCTAAATTTCTATCATCTGGTTCATTTACCATAGTAAGCCATGGGGTAGTTAAATCCCAAAGGCTAGGTACCTGCAATTTATGCCATACTTTATGTATCATATTGCCACATTTAGTATTTCCTGAAGATTACATATTGAGAGTCAAGGGGCACACAGTCGTGCAAACTGTTTAGATGCTGGGCTTGTTGGCTGGAAGATTGTGGCTCGAGTTGAAGACCCAAAAACTACTGCATAATGGGGTGAGCTCCTGTTGTCTGCCTAAGTCCTGCTAACCTAGCATGCAAAATTCAAGTAGATAAATAGATACCACCTCAGTGGGAAAGGTAACAGCATCCGTGTGCCTCAGTATGTAGTCATGGCAGCCACATGATCACGGAAGTGTCACAGGACATACTGGCTCTTCGGCTAGAAAACAGAGGTGAGCACTGCTACCTAGAGTTGACCACAACTGGCAAGGAAACTTTACCATTGCATTTTAGGTTAGCCTGTGACTAACTCCTTTCTCCAACCTCTCAATATAGGTTGGGTTCACAGATGCCAAAACATACAAAACATTTATTGTAAATAAAGCCATACTTAGTAAAGCTTAATCTGCAGTCCTGAATCTATTTCTTAAAAAGTAAGCCTGAGTGAACCTAGTGCAGGTAGTCCTTAATTTATGTTTGGTTGGTTGCTTAGAAGTTCTGCCATCTGCCCACCAGCCCCATGGTGACACAACTGCATTTCAGGCATTTGGCAACTGCCCTCCGTTACAGCCATTTGCAGTGTCCTACGGTTACATTACATGTTTTATAACTCTTTTGCAAAAAACTGGCATTTACTTCTGGTTTTCAACAAAACCAGCCCATAGCAAACAATTGGTTTACTTAACGACCACCCCAAAAAAGGTTGTAAAATAGGGTCAGTCATGGGGGTGTGTTGTGTATAAAAAACTGCTGATGTTGTGTATAAAGAACTACTGTTATGTTTCAATAATGTTTCAACTACTGTACTATTTCTGAAATGGCTACGTGACCAAAAGAATGTGCAAGGCAGGTACTCCACATTCCCTTGTACTCCTTATTCCCTTGTTCTTTGTTAAGAAGCTGCTTCCATACATGGGCAATGCCTTATTTGTCCCATAACCATATATGGTAACCAAAGCTTGTTTCCTTATTCTTACTTGTACCGCCTCTCTAGGCAGAGCCCAAGTTTAATAAAAGAGGGTGCTCGGGGCCTCCGCCTCCATGCGCCAGGCGCCGCCTCCATGCGCTCTCGTGCACTCTCATCCTGAGGAAAGATCGTGTCTGTGTCTTTCTTAAACCACCTGGATGCGAGGTCCGCCAGGCCAGTCAGGCATAGCGTAATATCACAACTGGTGATCCATGTCCTGAAGGTATTGGGACCCTGAGCCGCGCAGCCTCCATCTCATCCCGAATGGGACCCAGCGCGCTCTCACAATATTTTATTTACATCTTAAAATATTCTGAGCAAGTTCAGAGAGTCTGAAAGTTACAGATAAAAGAGTAAAACCTCTCACTGCCTAACAGTTAATAAACATTGAAATGAGACTTATCACTGCTTGCATATACATTCTGGCTTTTGGGGAGCAATCTAAAAAAAATGCATATATAAAGCCTGTTCTTCCATGGGACAATTGATTAACATTTATCTTTGCATGGAAGTATAATCCTGTGCACATAGGCTCCTTTCCGACTCAACAACAGTGCATCACAGGATCATGATGATCCTATATAGATCTATGTAGATCATTATAGAACTACTGTAATTCTCCAGTACTATTTCTACCCAAAGAAGCTAATCCCTACAGTGCTTTCCTTTGGATTGTCTAAGAAATAAACTTGTTCTCATGCCAGCTATTTGAGGAATGAAAAATGAATAACCACCTGAAATAAGATTTCTGATTTTTATTAACTTTTTTTTAATAACCTTTAACACAGCCCTTTCAAACCAGAAGAGTATTTTTCAAGAGATTTTCTGCAGCAGAACATAAAACATCTATTACTAATAAAATCTTTAACAAAATAAACAAAATACAAATTATAAAAGCAGTTGAAAAATAATTAATTTTACATACAACTTTGGAGTTAAGCAAAATAGCTAATTTGACTCATCCTTTCTTTTGTTTCTGCAAAGTATGAAGATCCAAACGCAGTTTATAAATATGTGTATGCTGTATTTTCAATATTGTTCTTTGGTGAAATATTTTTTTCCAAGAGTGTATATGGGCATTTATAAGATTTGTTTGGTAGATTATAAACCTTCAGCTGTGACCTGTTTTATACTGAGTGAAAATGCTTCCTGGAACCAACATTTTATTGTTGTTATATTGAAATACGTTCAAATGAGCAGGCCCTCATATCAAAATAGTATTTCATCTCTTTAAGGTAGGATAGAAATGTGAGATGTTTTGGTCTTTTATTGTTGTACTGCTGCCCTTTGTCATGCTTTTTCTAGCACATGGAAGCTGAAATCAAAATCATCTGGATGTTACTAATAAGTTGCTTTAAAATGTGGGAAATTGTGAGTGGAGGAATTCAATTTATGATGTTCCTATTTTTCTGAATGATACTTTCTTTTTATGAATTGCACTGAGCGTACTGGAGTTTCATCCTAAATCATTCAAATACAGAAAGTCAGGTAAAATGCTAGATTTTTCTTCCTTGAGATGAACAGCCATTTTTTTTCAAAAGGTGAAATTGAAGTAAGTAAACAATTATTGTCCTGCTATATGTTCATTTTTTTATTTCTTTAAATTGTGAAAGCAAATCAAAGAATCTGAATTAAGTTCAAATGATTACATTTAATGTGAAAACTATTTACAATGGTTTATATTTTAAGGTAATTTTGGGTAGAACTTCAATAGAAATGAATTTATTTAAGATTTTTTTTTCCTTTTCTTCCAGAATATGGTTTGTTTATTCATTCAATTCCTATGGCCACCCCTCTCAGTTGATGGCTCTGGGCAGCTGGTTCATTCATCAACTATTATCATTATTATCATCACATACTGAGGTGTCTCATTCTTGAGGCATGCAGGGAAAATCTATGTTAAGATAATAGAAATGAGGTTAAGACCAGTTATACAACCACAACTAGCAGAACAACAGATGTTAATATAAGCCGCACAAATGCAGTTTTTACACTTAAATAACTAATAGAAAAGAATATGGAATACAATAAGAACTTCTTTGTTGTATTTGAAGACCAAGAGAAAACGTTTGATAGAATTGATAGGAAATTGCTATGGCAAACAATGACCCATTATGGAGTAAGTGAATGTCTTATTAGATTGTGCAAAAGCTTATATAGCAATTGCAGAAGTGTAGTTAGAACAAATCAAGGAACATTGGAATTCTTTACAGTGTAAAACAGGGATGCATACTATCACCACTATTATTTATCAACTACATAGACAGCATAAGCAAAGAAGCCAAGCCCGAAAATGGAAATAATATCAATGAATTACTCTACGCAGATAATCAGGCATTGATAGCAAGCACAGTTAAGGAAGTGCAACAACATTGTATGTCTATGAACCAAGAATGCAATACAAATAATATGAGAATCAGTAAAGAGAAGACAAAAGGTAATGGCAATCAGAAGAAAAAAAGCATACCTTAAATATAACAGTAGAGGAAACAAGTATAAAATAAGTACCAGAGTTCAAATATCTAGGAACAACATTCACTGAAGATGGAAAAATGGGCAAAGAGATTAATATACAATGTAGTAAAGCAAACCAAGTATTGGGACAGCTAGCCCCACTCCTAAGCATAAGGGCAGTACTGATCAATACAAAACATATTTCATCCCCACCCTATGTTACCAGTGCCAAACATGGACACTCACAACAAAAATAAAGTTAGTCACCATGGAAATGAGATGTTTGAAAAGCTGCTGAAGTGACCAGAAGGTATAAAATAAGAAATGAGATCATAAGGGAAAAAAACAATCTTAAACTACATACAAAGACACAAATAAAATGGTTTGCTCACATGGAAAGAATGTCTTGGGATTCTGTGCCCATACAAGGCATATATAAAAACAGAAGGTCAAAGCGCATAAGGCAGACCCAGAAGAAAATGGAGAGACAACATCAAAGACATACTACAACAGCATCAAATAATAACACTGGTTGAAGCCATCAGAAGTTCAAGAACCAGAACTTTCTATCTCCCTCAACAACACCCAAAGTGGTAATAGAGGAAGTAAAGAAGGATCATCACATATATTAGGACAAGACTTCTGAAATAGAAAAGTCCTGTCTGAGTATTCACTAAAGAAAACTTACATATAGCTTGCAAATAATGTCTTACTCTCAGTTTTCACTGTTCTCAGACTGAGTCATTTATAAAGATGAAAACATCTAATCTAAACTTTATTTCTAGAAATAAATATTTTTCCTTCATAAACAAGCATTATATTGTCACTGTCTAATACCTATTTGACCAGTTAATGAAGTATGAGAGGACAGATTCTGTAACACACTTGTTGGGTTGAAGGATTTTTATTTTAACTAATGTTAAGATTAATTTTATAATAATTTCTTATTATCTGAATATTTACTGAAACAAGATCTTCCCAAAGTTTTAAGTGAGAAATAATGAATCACGTTATTACAGGAATTAAAACAACTCATATAAGGAACTGTTCAGATATGGAACCTAGTACAGCCAGATTCAATCAAGAAACAAATGGATGATCTGAGGAAATAATTCTGTACTATTAAATAAGGTCTCTTCATAATTTCCAGAGAAGGAACTAATATTCTTGCACACAGAGATACACATTCTTGACTGTGAAACTTTTGCCACAGTGTTTGTTTCAAGCAAAAATGTGAAAATAAATCAGCCTTATTTATTGGGTTGATTTTTGTTTTCAGCGGTCCTAAGAAACCTGTAGTACTGTATATCAAAGGGGTCATTGGCACACAGTCTTAAAATAAACTACTGTGAAGGGGAACATTAAATTTTATTGATTCTCTAAGAAATCCCTCCTTTGTCCAAATATCCATCCAGTTTTACTCCTTATTACCATTGCTTCTCTATTAAGAAACCAAATTCAAGATAACAAACAGCAATGTTAGTTAGGGATAATTGGACCTGCAATTCAGTACATCTGAGTAGCAGTTTCAAAAGCATATTTTTGTTATTTTTTTCTATGTTGCCCTAAAAATTGCCAGATCAGTGGTAGGAACTACTGGGTCCATTGTCTTAATTTAAATATGAATGTTTCTTCTACAGTTAGAGAAATTGTAACACAGATTTTATTTATTCAATGTATTCGCCACCCTATAGCAACTCTGGGTAGCTTACATATTTTACATGTATTTGTATACATAATACAATAATTGTATACAAATAATGTATTTGTATACACTAATTTATTTATAATAAAGGTGGCCTGAAAACTAACACAAACACATCTGTTATTCTCTTTAATTAATTTACCGTCCTTACAGTATGTGCCTTAGTTTTTGTAATAGTACATTCTAATTAAAAAATATTTCCTATTTTACCATAATAGAGTATTCTGTAGTAGTTAAGAAAAAAAATTAAACAATTCAATTTTTTTATGTATTTAAAGCAGCAATGATCAAGGCTATTTTGATTGAAATACTTTATATTTATGAATACTCTTATTTTAGAATTTAAAATAAAAGAATAAAAATATATTTTAAAACATATTTTAAAGGATGTTTTCTTTTAATCCAGAATAAAAATAATTTTTCCATATTAAAAATATTTTTTTTCTGCCGTCTTTAACATTTGTTTCTTCCATCCAGCTTCAAAACATTCTAATGCTTTTTCAAGCAGACATGTCTATCATTGACTGATTACATCATGGAGGAAATCACATACATACATATCAAATACAGGTGATCCCTGTGTTACAAAACGGTTTGCAGTGGATAAGTCAAAAGAAACCATAACATGAATGTGCATGATATGCATACATACTCACCTCTCACCATCATCAGTGATTTACTAGTGGATGTGTGAACGGCTTTCCAGTCTAAAAGACTGATCATCTAGGAAAATGATGTGATACAGTATTGTTGATGAGGGGGGGTTTAAAAGAATTTAATCCTCAACCTTATTTATTATCCAATTACATTCAGTTGTTCCTGTGTTCCTGTGTTTTGGGGCAGAGCAATAATAGTTCCTAGATATATTTTCTCTGATCAATTATTAATAATGAGCTTTTTGCTCTTTATGAGAAACGCACAGATTTGATATAATTGTGAATAGATGACATGCATATATACTTTTACAAAATGTACAAAACCTGCATAAATATAATTTCTGATTCTTAAATACTTGAGCAGCATAGATGACTTTATGACACAGTTCTATGAATTTATATATGATTCTGCACTCCAGCCTAAAATCCTTATCTCCCATGCTCTCAGCTGTGTCTAATGAACAGAATTAGGACAGGCCATGCCAGAGCTAAGGCAAAGCTCTTTAGGTGGGGAATGGCTGAGAGCCACAATGTGACTGCAGTACATTAGAACAAACAATAACACATATAGTCCAAGAATGCCCCCTCAGGAAATTTCAGGGTACACGGGGTGACCTCATCAAAGCCACACCAGAAGCCATTGGATGGCTAGCTTCTTTGGATATTGAATTATACCATCTATCCCACTGTGACTATGGCTGCCATATTATGGCAATATTTTATGATTTTACTCTTAAGTTAATATTTTATCTTGTTTGTTGTATTACTCGCATATTTTATAAATATGTAACTGTTAACGTTTTATTTAAATTTATATCTGTTGCTGTATGTATAATGTGTATAATTAGCACTGTATATCAGTGACTGCATGACCTCTGTAGATGCCATACGCTAAATAAAGAAATGAGCTGGGTCTAATGTTTGGCCAATAAAGTATCTGAATCTGTTTTTTAAAACAATTTCAGCAATTCCAGGAGAAGGGGGCGTGTCTGCCAGACAGTGCAGCCAATCAGAGTGGAGCTTCTATGAAAATGGAATGGAATCCATCTGCTTTGAAGAGCTGAAGCAGTGGGAGTTGGAAAACAGCAATTTTAAATCAAAGCTGGAAAATGCAAGTTGCAAAATTCAGTTGCCAACTTTAATTTCTGGACCCAATCTCAAAATTAAAAAAAAATTGGTGGCTGCTACAGAAAAGGGTTAGTGCAAAGTGGTCAGGAGTGTTTCTCCATGTTTGCCTCTTGACAAACATTGTGTAACAAGCCATGACCTACTAGAAGTTACTTTGTGAGCAAGAAAGTATAGTAGCATTTTACATATGGTTCATAAGTTCCAAAAGTGACCATCAGCTAAAAAGCATCCCTTACTGATCCTAGTTCTAGTAATGCTTATCATATTTGCTTTCTGTCAGAGGAATTGGGGGAAAATACTACCTAAATACATGTTGGACAGGCAGTCCCTTGAGAGATTAAGCTTTGGTCATGTTCTCTCTGCATTTTAAAAAGCAGTAAGGGAGGCCTCTGTATTTATTCTGCAATTGTAAAAGGGACACAACTGTGTTAAAGATAAATAACAAAGCTAAGTTAATTTTCAGTTCAATTATTTCAAATAAAATAATACTCAAATATCTTTTTTCAAATAAAATAAACAATGTTCTAATGCTTTTGATATGCATAAGTATTCCTCTCTTAAACACCTATATACTAAGAAGAGAGATAGTAATAATCAGCAGTTACCCAATCAGCACTCACAGAAAGTAGCAAAAAGTTCCTTGACACATATCAAAGCATTTAAGGCACTAATTAGTGGTTGTGATAAAGCAAATCCAAATTGCTTGGTTTCCACACTAGAACAAAAACCAAATTGCTTGGTTTCCACACTAGAACAGGAACACTAGAGGGCAGTGTGGCAACATGAATGATTATACTGCCCATTTCACAAGTTGGATGGTGTGCACTGATTTCCACTTTCAGTGCTGATTTAACCTGGAGATGGTTGATGTTAGTAGCAGATCCATCAGATAGTTAAGAAAAACAGTACAGTATGAAGTGAGAATTGTACACAAGGGCGCTGTTGTATGTACCAGACAACTATGGTTAGCTGCCAGTTCCTAACTGCAGTGCTAGAACACCTTTCAAAGATACTAAGATCAACTCAGCACCTATTGAAAAGCTGCTACATTATGCTCCTTCTCTAGTCCTGGGATCATTCTGATTTAGGCAATGGAAAAATCCATTTATTTGAAATCAAATTTTTTCTTCTTACCCATTATATCTCCAATCCTGTATCAGCTGATTTATGGGTTGAGAAACTGGTGATTCCATTTTCTTTACCATCAATCCCAGGCCAAACATCTGATTCCCAGGTTTGGAAAATAAAGGGAGAGAACTTGGTCTTCATCTGTGAGGATTCCCCCAGACATCTGATTCCAAGGATCAGGAGACTTGGCACCTTTGAAAGCTATGGTTCTTCCTCTCTGAAACAGGATATGAGCTGTCTGGGAATGATGTTTCATCAGTTTGATAAAAGCATCATCCCCTTCTGATGCATGCACCATCTCATGTTCAAAAAAGAGCTCAATGCAATAGTTCAAACTGTCTTCGGACAGCTGGTTTATATAACTGAAACCAGATAATGGATCTATGTGAGAGTCATACAGGTTCCCAAATGGTCCTGGACTGCCAAAGAGGCTTTCCTTGCATTTTGGAACCTCTCACCCTTTTGACTGCCCACCATTGTTGTTTAAAAGTGATGCAGTGCTTTGTGGTTGAAGTCTAGGACTATAGGATCAACTTTTTCCTGCAACGATTTTGGAATTCTAGGCATCATGGACTTTCAGGTCTCCACCGTCTCATTTTGAATCCATGTGGTCCCAAAGTGATAAGTGGAAAATTAGAACAAAGGCTTAAATTCCAGTCCCAAGGTTTCATATAAAATATTGAATTTGTGGGCAAATTGTAAGGTTTAATATGGGCACAAAGGGAATTGCTGGTTATACGGAGAGTATAATATATAGGTTGAAAAAGAACCATCTGTAATAGAAGAAAAAAGTCAAACTTTATAATGTTAGATAAATTACCAGATAAATTCCCTTAAAAAATTATTTATGGTACGCTAGCAAATTTCAGCTTTTCTGGCAAGATATACGAGAGCAGAAGAAAAACACATAATAAAATAAGATAAAACTTTTTATTTTCTTATGCATACGAACATCTTATGCGTAAGATGCTAATTATTTTAAAAGCAAACATACAAGAAATAAAATGATTGAGTCATTTTGCATTCATGTGCTAGTTGCTAACTATGTTTTTCAGAAACACATGTTCAGTCTTAATATCACAGATTATCAGGATTGGAAAGGTTCTTAATTATCATCTAGTGGAACCTCTGGTCAGTTTATGTATATTATATTAAGTATGAAAATATATCTTAGCCATTTAAATTTTGAATTGAGATCAGTATCCCATTATTTTTTGCTCATTTTATCTTTCCTTTTCTATAAGAGCTCAAGATAAT
>JANHZU010005411.1:170966-182604 GCA_032468055.1 Acrochordus granulatus | reverse complement strand
CGTGAGTCGCGGCTCGTCTAGCGGAATATTTTTTGATTAAATTTTTTGCTCGTCCTGCGAGTTTCTCGCCCTGTGAGGCACCACTGTAGCTGTAAATGTGAGCTGGTGAACATCCAAATGCGATCACATCACTGCAGGGGGAGGGAGGCTGTTGGAACTTCAAATCTGAGCTAAGTAACCTTTGGGGGGTCTGTTATAACTTTGAATAGTCACTAAGCAACTGGTCATAAGTCAAGGACTACCTGCAATCCAACTCTAAATAACAGATTTCTAATGCAGATGCTTTTTCCATCTTAGAATCCTTGCATAAATTATTATAAATAAAACCTAACATTTCCTTGCATGCAAACCATGTGCTACAATCACGTATACATCATTCATACTTAGACCAAATAAAATCATACTCTTACTATTAAATGTCTCAAATTTCTAGCATTAAATCATATGAACTTACAAATGGCATGGAAGGATTTGAACACAGCTATAGCAAAATATTTTATTTCAAAATCACAACATTACCTCCTGGGACGTTTCTGTTTGTTTTTTGTGCGGCTTTTTCTTGTTGGCTTAGGTAAAATTCTTCTCTGTTAAAATAACATTATATCTATAAGCATATTTCTTACACAGTATACATAGACATTTTTACAGCAAATTAGATTTGCTTCTGGTGAGCCTGAAACAGGCTTTCAGTATAATACGAGGCATGTAATTAAAAGTAGGACCCAGTTAATAGCATAAGATAATTTGTAAGTGAACTGACCATATTTACAAAGCTCACTTTGTTTTTAAAATCGAACGTTTGAATATTTAAGACAAGCACCCTACCTGAGCAATGAAGACCACATGCTTTCCACTGAATTTTTTCTCCAGTTCACGAACTAGCCGCACCTGAATCTTCTGAAATGATTTCAGCTGAGGAACTGGTACAAAAATGATGATTGCTTTTCTACCACCACCCACTTCAATCTCCTAAGCAAAAACAGAACTGGGGGTGAACATGATTTACATTTTAAAATACAACCTAGTATTTTATTTCTATAATCACAAAACACACACGCAAAGCTACTTTGATTCTTGAAATGTCTACAGGCAAAAATGTAATCTAACCATCCTATACTCATGTGCACCAAGTTCTAAGTATCAGTACATTCAGCTCCTGTAGAAATTCCTATAGAAAGTTCTAGACAGCACTTTTGAATGCATCATTGATCAAATTCAACATAATGAAAAATAATCATTTTACGTCTTGTTTTTACAGGCAAGAGAATTACATGTATAATACATAGTATAAAATAATAACTATTTTAAGTTTTTGAAAGTGTTTAAATTGATAACGCACCTGAAATGTGCAAGTCTTCAAATTACTGATGCAAAAACTACATAGTAATAAACTGATTTAAGTGAACATTTCTGATTTCCACACAAGATTTTTTTAAAATGCAGATAATCAATTTTACTTATTGCAAATCAAAGGCATTATAAGTACTTCCAATAATTTTTCTATCGGGTATTCTATATGGTTATACTATAAAAGTACTATTCTCCTGCATTTTACTCAAACATCTGGGACCTTTTGGGTCCAAAGGACAAAAGGCAGTTTTTAGATTAAACTCAACATGTTATGTACATTAAATTTCAAAAAGTATTATATGCATACAGTATATATAATCCCAACCAAAGCTTATTACCTTTGCTGCTGTAATATTCAGTTCTCTCAGCTGAGCCTTTAAGTCAGAATTCATTTCCAACTCCAAGAGAGCCTTAAGCGAGAATTATTATTTAGATTTATAATTCACTTTTGACAAATAATACATCATTTTGATTAAAATACTTAGATAATTACACATTCAGATGAAAGGTCTGAAAACTCTCCCAAAGCAATCAGACCAAGTTCCCCTCAAATACATTGCACCTTCCATTCCTATTTAAAATGATCCTTCAACCACAACTTCCTTACTAAACTTTCCAACTGTGTGATGTTCATTTGGCTTACCAGTATCTGTTTATCCCAAAATAAGTATTACAAATCCATAACATTAACTACCTCATTAGTAATACTTGAAAACTGCTCTTATTTCCTTTAGCCTAAAACTTTCAACTGTTATCAAACAAAAAGGACACATACCTGGGAAATGCCAGATTCAAATTCATCTGGCTTTTCGCCATTAGGCTTCACAATCTTTGCGCTCGAACTGAACATGGCCTTCCTACATTTAAAAGAAACAAAAAGTACAGAATAAAAAATGTCCTTTTCAAACGTTAAAGAAAAGTAAATGCTGGTTCTGTGTGGATTACGTTTTAGCTAGTCCTAGAAAATAATCTACAACATAAATGAATACGTAGAAATATACAGTATTGAAGGATATAATAGGAAGTAATAAAGGAAAATCTACCACTGGCTTGAAAATAATTTCCGAACCGCAGTTCCCGTATAAGTAACAGCTTTCAAGAAGAGCGGCTTACCTCGCGAGGCTGTCGTCCACACGCAGCCCTTTACAGGGTTAAATTAACTCACTTAACTCACAGCGCCGGAACAGCGTTTCTTCCTCGGAGCATTACTGCAAAACGGGCGTCCGGTCTTGGCAACTTTCAGACATGTGGGCGTCAACTCCCAGAATCCCCGACACAGCTGGCTGGAGAATTCTGGGAGTTGACGTCCGCACGACCTGCTGAAAAACACCTCGCGCGTGCAGAGCGGTCAAGATCCAACAGCCTTTCCGCGAGCTCTCCGCTACCCCGGTCGACGGCCGGAATGAAGGTTTGGCCGTGACTTTATTGGCGGGACACACGGGAGCTCCACAGCAGCCCTCTCGAGAGCGGGGCAAAAAACCTCAGCGCCCGTCGTCCAGCGTTGGAAAAGCAAGGCGGCAGACGAAGCTGGCGAGTTCATCCCCCGAGCCAATCGCCTCAGGCTGGGGAAGGGGCGGCAGGCAGCTCCTCTTTTCTCCGCGAAAAGCTAGGCCGCAGCAGACAGCCTCGCCTCCCGGGCGACGCTGCCGGGATATGCGCGGAAGGCTGGCCCCGCCGGCTCGGGAGCGCACGCGAGAAGCGCGCGGCCCGGCAGCTCGGCACCTGGCCCGTCTGCGGAGCCCGAAGCACCGTTAACGGCTTTCTTACGGCTCTTCCCCCTCCCTTCCGGGAGGGTTTTCGCGGAGCGGCCCCCGCCAGACCAAGCCCCTTCCCTGTCCCGGGCAACCATCGGCAACTAAGAAAGGGCGAATCGGACGCATCCCGAGACCCTCGGCCCGGAAAGGCTTTCCTCCCTCCGTTCCACATCAGACCGCTGGACCTCCACAGGAAAAACGCGCGTCCCTCCCGCCAGGCCCGAGTCGCTCGCACCTACCGCTTTCGGGGCCGGCCAAGGAAAAGGAAGAGTTCTCGCGAGAACACCGCTCATCTTCCCCCTCCCGGTGTGGAAAAGATCGACTCCGCCCCTCGCTTTCCGAAAGGGTCGACGGGAAGCCTCGAAAGCGGGCGCGAACGCCGGATGGACCCGAGTCTGGCCGCGGCGTCGCTTTCGCCAGCCTCCTGGGGAAAAATCTGGCTGCCGTTTTCCAAAAGAAGAGGATCGGTTTTAGGCTGGCTGTCCTATGCACAAGCTCGGACGCGTTAGCTTTTTAAGTATCGAGTCTCTATGAGGGTCATACCGTATTAGCCCTTTCAGGTCGTAGCGTAGCGTGCAAACTTGAATGATTCATCTAATGTTCTTTATTAGGGCAAAAAATCAAACGGAAGGAGGGAGAAATTGGAGTGTTTGTTTGGAACTGGAATCCAAGGATGAAATGGGAGAAGACTCTCCTCTCCTTCGAGCCTGGCGGCTGACGGGACCAGTGCCTGAAGTTTTGTGGGCAAGATTTTCAGAAGTGGTTTCTCGTTGCTTTCTTCCTAGGATTGGGAAGGATGGCTGGGGTAAAGTCACCCAGTTGGCCTCGTGCCTCAGGCAGCACTAGAACTCACGGCCTCCCGGTTTCTATCTTGGCACCTTCACCACAAGTACTGTATATTCAAATCCTAGTCCATCCACTAATAAGAGGGTTTGGTGCTGCATTGTATTCTAACACCGAGGAAGCCACTAGCCATTTTTGAAATTAAAAAAGTGCAATCATAAGTGGCTTTTTTTCTAGCTACTTTCAAATTTGTTTAGTTGAGACTAAATGCGTGTGAGATGAATGAGTTGGAAAGTTGAATTCTGCAGTAATAAAGAATATACATGGAATAGAATACATATCGTTCGGTTTTTGGTGTTCCCCGAGCTTGGTTTTCTTTCTGCAGACATTTTATTACCAGATGTGGTCGGATAAATTGTTAAGACACGAACGTCCAATAAATCTCACTTCCCAATGGTGGAATACTAATTATGAAATGCCTACAAGAAGAAAATCAAGCTCCAAGCACCTAGGGGCTTATTCAAATGTTTTTATTTTTGAACGCTATTTCCTTAATTTGTTTTGAGTTCTACATTTCTTTTAGTGCTTTAAACTTTGAAACTTTTGTTTCCGGAATTGCTTGGATGAGATGGACAGCTGTATAAATTGAATCAAGTAAACAAATCCAACACTGCAGATCGCTTGTCAGCCAGGTGCTGGGTTTGAAGTTACAGTATTTTAATTCAAAAATTGGTTTCTAAGTTTAATAGTTCTTTTCCCTCTATTTGCTAAGAGCCATGGACAAGGAAGAGAGGAAATAGTCACCTTGCTCATTAAACAATAGGAATTATATAAACTGTAAAAACAAAAGCTGCTTATATCAGAAAACGCCAACTCAGGTCATCAAACAATACTGTCCAGTATTCTGGACCTCTTATCTAGAATCCTCTAATTGTTTCTTGTATTTCTCTTTTTCCAGTAAATTGCTTTATATCTTTGGATTAATATTATGAAGAACTTTCTCATTGAAACTTCCCCACATGAAAGACTGCAAAACTAATTGCCATACATATACATACATATTCATAGGAGGTTCATTATATTCTTTACTTGGGGCTTTTTGAAAAAAGGGGTCTGCCAGGGAGGTTTTAATTTACTCCTTGTCAATTTGTAACAGGTGGCTTATGACACTTCGACAACGAATTATAAAAGATACCAATTCGATCAGTCGGACACTGCTCGAGTACTTAAGAACCAAACAAGAACAGCTCAGCCTAAGCCTTGGAAATAAGTCCTGCTTCGTAAAAGTGAACTCGCTCCCCAGTAATTCTTGTAAATTCAATTTATATCGATCCCGTCTTAAAAATAACACCGGTCGAGGTCAACTGCTCCACTCAGAAGCCAGCCTCGCTGAATTTAACGGAGCTCAAATGGTTATCATTCCGGCCTACAAGTATCAAAGTGGAGGCGCAGCGCTTTCCCGCCTCGAAAACAAACGCGCAAAACTCGCGCACGCGCAAAACTCGCTCGAGTAGCCCCACTCTCGAAGGCGGAAACTGGGAGGAGGAAAAAAAATTGCATTGGCGCGTGCGCAGAAGCTATTTTCGTTCTTGAGAGCTTTTTCAGCTTTCCTAGGCGGGCTCATCGAGACGGAGGAGAGCGTGTTTCCGGTTTCCGCTTGAACGCCGTTCCTCTAGCGCCTTCCAGTCTAAGTTAAAGTTCCGCTCACTATCACCTGAGTTCAGCTTGAGAACCGGAAGTATCTCTGATTGTGTCTCCGGTTCTCGGTCGCAGAGCTGCGACATCTTCTTGACTGCGCTTGATTATTTCGTCATCCGGAAGTGTGGCTTCTGGGTTCGGTCGCGCCTCGGGACCGAGGCGGCGGCGGCGGCGGCGGCGGCCGGGCAGATGGGAGGGGGCGGGAGGAGGCGGAGCTAGTGAGCATGTTGCGGCGGATCCTGGCTCTGCTCGTTCATCCATTTCTGCCCCTCGGTTCTGGAGACCTCGGTAGCGGCGGCATGTTCTATGCGGTGCGGAGAGGCAGGAAAATTGGAGTGTATCCCACCTGGTGAGTGCTGCACTTCTTTCTCCCATCGCGTACCATATTTCGTCCTCGCATTCCTTTAAAGCGGGTGTCCTTCCCGAGGAACTCTGGGAGTTGAAGTCCACGAGTCGAGGTTGGACATGCTAACTTTAAAGCAAGAATCCCTGGGTGCGACTTCTCTACCTTTCCTCTCCTTTTTGTCTTCAGAACAGCCGTGCACGGTAGTGTAAGCTGTGGAGTTGATCCTGGGCCTTTTCCTTAAAAACCTCTTACACTGTAAGACTGAAATAAATGCAGTTTGATTCTGTTCCCCAAAGTGCCACTGTGTAAGTGAAATATTGCAACGAATTCGGTATGTTTTTCTATAGCTGCCCATATCACAGCGCATAACTGTGTGATGTACAGTAAAAAGCCAATCTTTAAAAAAAAATAAAACTTTAAAAAAGCAATTCAAAACAGCAATCAGGTTTACTAGTAACAGAGTAAGGAGAGAGAGTTGTTACTATAGGCAATACAGCCATCTCACTAATTCACACTTCCTGGAGATCCCCAAATCTATCAATACAACCATGTTTAATTTGTTCATTCAGTCAATTTGTATGGCTCCCTCTCTCAGCAAGTAGATCTCTACAGGAAGATGACTAGACATTCGTTGTTGTTAACGGTGAACTTTAAAAAACAAAGTGAAGTCATTTATCTATCAATCTTACTTATAAATAATTAGCAAAGAGAAGTTTTGAGTTTTTAAAAAGGAATAATTAAGATTTACATGGAGATTATGGCATCTAAGGGGATTGAGATTCAGTTTCAAGGTAATACGTTTTGGCACTCTGAAAATGTCATCCTGTACAAGTTGAAGATGAATTTATTAATACACCAGATGTGTACATAAGATGGTAAGAACTAAGTCAGGTGAGAAGAGCAGTGTAGAAATTTAATAAATGAATAAATAATTAAGCTCATAAACTTGTTTGAACTATTTGCACAAATACATTTGTGGGAGGTGAGAAGAGGCTGCTGTGGCCAATATGTAATTTTAAAAGCTGGAAATTGACTTCTAGGGCTCCTATCAAATCCTTCCTTTTTTCAGCTGAATGAAATGTTGCTTTCAAGTAGAGACTGTGAGTTGAATTGTAAAGTAGATTAAGCAAATCTATAGAAGAAATTTCCCCAATTCTGTTTTTGTTTCACATAGTTCTAAAAAATATTTAAATCAATTTAGGGAATTTTATGTAAAAATACTTTAAAATCTGAGCCAATATATTCTTCACTTAAAGAAAAGGAAAGCTAAGATTTTCCAAGTAGAGAATTTGTGGTATTGTAATCAAAACAATGTGGTCTCTCTTCTCTCACTGTATTTTGACAGGAATGAATGCAAAGAACAAGTTGATAAATATCAGAATGCCAGCTTCAAGAAATTTGCAACAGAGAAAGAAGCTTGGACTTTTATAAATGAAGAGTTAACAAAACCATCCATTTCTTCAACAGGTAAACTATGCAGCTTTCTAAACTTGCATTACAGAAATATAGAAATAGCTTTCTGATAATTAATGAGAGTGTATTAGATGTAATGAAAAATAGAGAAATTTAGAACTCTAATGAGCTGGTTGTATCTCCAGAAAATAATTTCACCTGTATCTACTTCCTTATATATGTAGGTTGGTTGTTATTTTAAATCAAATTAATCATTACTGCAGTCATTAATCAGTCTTAAAATTATCTTGCTTTAAAACAAAACTGATGGGCAAAACCTTAATACTATAGTAAAAATAAAAAGTTGTAGCCCAAAGAATAAGGCAAGGCAGGGGTTTTCAAATCATTCTATGATTTTCAGTAGATAAAATGTCCAGAAAAATGTAATGTTACTGCTTAATGGGGAAACACGCAGCAGCTGGAGAAGATAGTATAGATGTAGACAAGTATGGAGGTCGCATTGAAGAAGGAATTTAACAGCTGTTAGCATCAACTTAACCTAGTTAGATGGGAGGGAAGGAAGAAAAATTTTGGTATTTATAAAAATCTTTTTACTTAGCAGAGAAGGTTTTTCTATCTTAGACACCAAAGACAGCCAACAAGAATGGGATAATTCCATCTCTTCTAGGCTTTTGTCTTCTAAGACAGGATACATGCCAAGTATTGGGCAAATCTCTCATAACTCTAAAATCTTGGACCTTTTCTAATTAAGTTTATATGATGGTTGTTATTAGTAATATGCAAAATCTGAACACCATGAAGAAGCAATAGCTTCTTGAGGAGGGGCTGTTCAGAGCTGATAGAACCACTCCCGCTCTTGTGGATGTATTCCCAAACATATGTCATGTTTGTGCAGGTGGGAAGGCTTGTTCAATGTTCAGCCAGGATGCATGAGCCAAAAATGCAAGCGGTCACATACTCCCAAGGACCATGTCTACTCTTTTAGGACTAACAGGCTCAACTTCTTCCCAGATAACAGGGCTGAACCATGCTTTAATCATTTCCATAGGATCTACACAGCTGCCATCCATTTCAGAGTAATTCCAAGCTACATTGTCAAACAGATGCATTAGAATAGTCTTTACAATGGCCTTGCAAATACTCCCTCCTTACTGAGCCAGTAAGACTGGATTACCATGAGGTTATTCTTCACAAAGTCTATTTCTCTTCCTTGATCAGGTTTGCTCTTTGTCTTCCACCAGATGCATTATCTTGACATCTCTACCACCATTTCATGTCTCAAATCTCCTCCAAAAATCTAGGGACTTTCCAGGCTCTGTGATACCAAAGAGTCATTTAATCTTATTTAATCATTAAAAGCATCCATGCTTTTTTAGCTTTTTGTAATAATTTACACAGTATCTTCTGTTGTTTAGTGGATGCAAAACAACTAGAAACATGTTCTTGGGTAATAAATAAAATACCTTTTCTTTCTACCAGACAAATGCAGTAGTATAAATGCAGTATCAAATGTAAGTAGATAAAGTACTGTTCTATTGATGGAGTTGCTTGCATGGGATGCTGTGCTCTTCTGATGTTAATGTGCAAACCATTGTTGGTAGGTAAATCCTATCTTTTAGTTAGAAATGCAAATAAGCACATATTTTTCTTATTAGATATGAAGGTTGTCTCTGATCTTTTTACTTTTTGATGAATGAATGAATAAAGAGAAATGGTCCTCTTAATATTGTATATATGAACTGTTATTCTCTATTTTAAATGGATATTTTAGATTTGTAAAGTCAGTGAAACTTGCACAAACATTAGGCTAGGAAAATGTCATATGAAAAGACCTTTGGATCTGTGATTTAAACTGATTATAATGTTTACGTAAGGAACTTCAGTGAGATTCTTTGATATAAACATTACACTTTCAATTTGATATAGTATAACTTTCTTTTTTTCTTTAAGGCTTTGATGATGCACCTGAAAAGGAGAAAAATAACCATTGGAGTAACAAGGCTACATCCGAGTCATATTATACAAGATCATATAAAAGACCACATGAAGAGCTTTCAGAGAATAAATATACAAATAAGCGTGTAAAATATACAGAGGTTCCTTATACTCCTTCAGCAAATAAGAATGAATTCTTATACATAGGTAACTCCTCTCTTTCTGAAAATGGTTATAGTGTCTTTGAATCTGTCAAGTTTTTTTCTCTTGGTAAAAGAACTTTATGTCCTCATTCATACAGCAGTTTGGTAGTGGTGTATTGATTCTATACCAAACAGCTATAAGAGGTACAAGAATGTGAAGTTCCAACACTGCAAATTCTATAGGTATCTAAAATGGATACTATGGAGGATAGAAAAAAAGAATCTGGCAAATGATCAAAGCAAGCAAACAAGGGACAACATTTTCTTAACCACGACTATTGGGAATGTATAGTGGAATGTAGTCTGGATTCCCAGGAGGGAGGGGTTGCATTCCAGAGGGCCAAGAGGCAGCAAAGTTTAGATAGTTTGACTGAGAGGAGAATTAAGATGACTCCTTTCTAGAATTCCTCAGAATATATTTTAAATTAGTAGTTGCTTTAGTTTGGCAAAATTGATGTTAGGCCCCAGAAACCAAGAAAGACATGTAGAATTACTTCTGAGCAGTTTCCTCACCTATCGACAGAAAGGTATTCTCAGAGTATATTTTAAATTATTAAAATATTTTAGTTTATACCTTTAAACTAAAGCAACTACTTGCATTTTTTAAAACATACTCTGAGAAGTTCTAGGGAGGAGCCATCTTAAGTCTCTTTCTCTCAACCAAATTAAACTTTGCTGCCTCTTGGTCCTCTGGAATGCTCTCCCTCCCTCCTGGGAATCCAAATTACATTCCACCACAGAATGGAAACAAAATGAAAGGCTTTGGGGGGAAATGAGCTTTGAAAATGGATTGTGGGCAGGACGAATTTCATCCAACTATAAATATTCATATTGATTGTTTACCAATAGTGAAGAGCAGTTACCCAAAGCTGAATTTTGTCTTTCTTTTGATTTCTCAGGCATGACAAAAAGCATAGGGGAGAAGAAGCCCCTGAACTGGTTTTCCAGTCCTGCCTGCTTCATTCATAGGCTGCTTAGACATTCCTAGTTTCCATTTTTTTTTCTTGCCTAATATACTCTCTGAGGGATTGGACAGGACAACATCCATACTGGAGTCAGGCAAGCATTTCAGAGGCTAGGATCACCAGCTTTAGGGCTCTGTTCACTCAAGCTATTTTTGCAGGAGATCAGGTCATCTGTCTTTTCCCTCTGTAATGCCCCAGATTCATCTTACTTCTGTGAAAAGCCTGAATTGACAGATATCTACCATGTGATGCCATTTGTGTGGCATCTCTGTCATGCTTGTGGGGAGCTGAGGATAAGAGTGTATGGACCTCTGGAATGAAGACTACTGATTCCTCCTCCATTAAAGATGAGGTTGATCCTCTTTACTCATGGAGTTCTGCTACTTGGTTTAGGCAAATTATCATTTTCTCTGTTCTGGTCCCCTTACTTCTTCCTCTCCCCTAGTAACATGCTTGCCAGATCGTGTTATAATATGTTTTCACCATAGCAGGGATCAATAGTTTTAATTGACTTTGCTACTTCCATCATTCATGGTGTCGTAAGATCTTCATGTGGTTTTTAAGGCAATGGTTACTATTACATATGAGGCACTTTAGAAAGTGCTCTTCAGTTTCTGTCCTGTAAAATAGATGTCTTATTTCTTCAGTCTAATATGTTCTGGAACTGGTAACCTTATCAGCTTAAAGCAAGCTATTTGTTTTTTTTTCTGAATTAAAATGAAAATTTAAATTAATCCAACATTTATGTCTGAAAATTCTGTTTCATCAGTTGCAATTTGGCTTCCTTTGTTTGCCCTCATTTTGTATCGGAGACTAGAAGAAAGACTGGCATAAGCTATGCAAACACTTTTGGCATTCATATTAATTACAGTACTTGTTTCATTTCAAAGTTATTGTAGGGATACAGAGTGTCTGTTATAACCATTTTAGGATTGATCCACCCTCCAGAGCTTGCTGTGAATCTCAGCCTGCTGCCGTTACAGCAAAATCATGGTCCATGCCACTAGAGTGCAGCCATTACTAATAATGTTCCTCTTTTAGATATTTGTAATCATGTAGTTGATGATCCATTTTCTCATCTTTTTACATTGCAAGCTTTGGCTACTATTATCTTCAGCAGGAAAGTTTTTTTACATTGTTTGATGTACTGGATGTAAGTTCCTACTTGATTGAAACCACCTTGTTTAGTCC
>JANHZU010005411.1:154001-170866 GCA_032468055.1 Acrochordus granulatus | reverse complement strand
TTTAGTCCCCACTGCGGTGATCATCCTCCACTGTTCGAAATTGGAATTAAGATAATTTTCTTACTGTGGATGGAGGGGGTTAGTCAGTGTTCCTTGATGAGACTTTCTCTGAACATGGAAATCTTGCTCTTTTCTCATCACATTGCTCTCATTTTAATTGTTGTTCCCATCAATTGGTTTGGAAGGTTTATTTCCTTTTCTATAAGGGGAGAAATATTTGATCTTGCCTGCTGCAGGAAAGAGAATCCAGCCTTAGATACCTTCTTCCACTATATAAAAGAATATTCATGGTAATTCTAACATGTCTTTTGCCCCAGAATTATTTTTTTAGTGCTGGCAATTTATTAGCTACTTGGGTTCCATTATACAGTTTGCTTAGATAATACAAAAGTGATAGAGGTTTGCTAAAATTTGTTAAGTACAAATATCATATTCTATATATCATATTCTGAAGTAGATTTATTATCTGTATTTAAATGCAGTTTCTAGGAACAATAATATGCTTAAATTGTTTAGGAAATTTGATATGTTTTAATGCAAATTTGCTTTTATAGGAGATTACACAGTTGTTTATACAGATGGATGTTGTTCAGGTAATGGACATCTTAAAGCACGTGCTGGAACAGGTGTATATTGGGGACCTGATCATCCTCTGTGAGTAAGCTGTTTTTCTTTATAACTGCTAAGAGAGATTTTGGCAGGCATTGTGTAATCTCCACTATAATTTTACAAATATATCATGCATGATGAACTCTGAAGAGGGGTGGCTGTAATGTTCAGATTGGGAAGCTAAGAGGATATTTGTACAACTTTTTATTGTTTTATCGTTTGATTCATGGCTGGTCACTGTGAAACTTTGAGCCAAATTGGCAGTGCAATTTTCAGAGGGAAGAAGCAAATCAAGTTAACATCTGTCCAAAGCAGGCCCTGGCCATACCCACTTTTGAAGTGCAAAACTTGCCATTGCCATATCATGCAAAGCATAGCATACCCCTCAGACTAACAGATATTCTGCATACCTGGTCTTTGCAGCTGCCATTTATTTAACAAGTGGGAACTATTAGCTACAGACCATGCCATGTGTACAACCATTTTACCTATGTCCAAATTATTAATATGTTAGTCAAATGAGTACAGGTAATTCTCATTCAATGACCACTTGATCAGCAACAGTTTGAAGTTACAGCATTGATGAATTTGGGGACTTACAACTGGTCCTTAGAGTTGCAACCATCACAGTCCCCCTGCGATCACCTGATCATGATTTGAGTGCTTGGCAACTGCTCCACATTTAGAACAGATGTAGTGACTTGTGATCTGCTGAGTGCCGTTTCCAACTTTCCCTGCCTGCTTCCCACAAGCAAAGTAAATGGGGACGCCTGCAGGATGTTTCACTTAATGACTATGTGATTCATTTAACAATGGCAACTGGCACTGCTGTTGTAAATGTAAGTTGGCATGGTCACATGATTTTTCAATTTACAACTGAGTCACTTATCAACAAAGTTGCTATTCCTAATTATCATCATTAAGCAAGGACTATCTGTACTGAAGTAACTGTATACATTAGTCTGACATACTGTTTATATGCACTGGGTTTTGTAAGGAATCACATTCTGACTTAATACTATTTTCAATAATTTTACTGTATGTTATCTTCCATAGAAATAATAGCGAAAGACTTCAGGGACGGCAAACAAATCAAAGGGCTGAAATACATGTAAGTAGTGATTGAATTAACATTATGGAAGATACCCAGTCCTACGCTTTCACTGACTGGCAGTTCTTCAAATTTTGTAATGGTGTCTGATGTGGCAGTAATGGGCTCAGATAAACTGACTTGTGATTTATCAAGGAAGAACCAGAGATAAGTTTGGTATATCTTTGGCCACCTAATGTGAAGAGAGGACTTGATGGAAAAGATTGTAATGCTGGGAAGATTGAAGGAGAAGGGGATGGCAAAGGTTGAGTTGGTTAGATAGCATTGTAGATGCGATGTATGTGGATTTGGGCAGATTCTGGGAGGCATGGACAAGGAGGCCTGGCATGTAGCAGTCCATGGGGTTTCGAAGAATTGGACACGACTGAGCGAGCGAACAACAACATTCCATTTTTTTACTGAGTTGGAATTATTCTGAAAACTCCTGCTCATATTTTTAATATACTTCTTAAACCTTCATTCCTTTATTTAATATTCATGAGAGTTTCCAAGAAAGAGGAGCTGAAAGCTAGTGTGATCATTCCAAGTTTTATTAAAAGCAGATATTTACAGGAGCAAACATGCAAGGATCCTTGGAATGGGCACCAATATGTATGCATGCCTGCAATGTTCTGCCATGGCATGTCCATGTCAGGGGGCAGATTTGTGAAGCTTTTATACCCAACACACAGAGGATTCATTAATCATGGGTACCAAACAGACTGTCAATTAAATCTGAGAAACTAGTTTATCAGCTTGTGAAAGTCCTTTCCTCAGTATCTGCACCTAGTGATACTCTCCAGATATATTCCCAATCTGTGCTATGCTCTACATCCACTATTTTTTATACTAAGAGTTCAATATGGTGTTAGCTTGAACATGGTTACAGGCAAGTGCATCTGTAAAGTTGTCTTTGGAGATGTCAGAGCTGACCATGAGGACAAGTAACTTATTTAGATTGTTGAAATATTTTCAGTGGGCAGCTGTCATTGAAAAGTACCCAATAATTTCTGCTGGTACAGAATGTCATTTGCCAAGACTGTTGGCTGGGACTCAGTATCAAACAGTACTACAAACAATATCTTTGTAGGAACAATTCAGAGGGCTGAGTTTCTCCTACAAAATCAAATGTAACATGGGATGGAGCTGTTTGAAAAATCACATATCAGACTTTAATGGTCCTGGAAACCGTTCTTTTGTCCTGCCACCATGAGGAAGGTGGTAGATAAAAACATTAGAAAGGACATCTTCAGTGCCTTCTCCCAGACTTTAGAGTAGGCATGTCCAACCTTGTCAACTTTAAGATGTGTGGATTTCAACTCCCAGAATTCCTCAGCCAGCATCCACACAACATACAGTTGGCAAAGTTGGACACCCCTCCTTTAGAGTTTCACACCCAGGGAGGTCTCACTGATCTTGTCTCTTATGATTGTGCAGTGCTTCAGAAACAAAGGAAGAAAGAGTGTGGATATACAAATGCATAGCACCTGTCTACAACACCTTAAATTAGCAGCATCTTTTCCAAGGATCATATGGATGCCTTTCACAGCCACTGCACAATTTCTAAGATAGGAGGTGTATTGTTTAGAAGAGTTGCAAACAAGTGCTTCAAGGCCTCTTTTTGCTTCAGATCAAAAGTATCTTCATTTTTCCATGCACATTCCAAAAATGTTTTTATTTGGGATGGGAATTTTGCCTCAGGAGTAAATAAGTTTTAATGTTTTGGATATGATCTATTTTACCAATGTGCTTGTTGTCATTGAAATAAAACTACAGTATCTTCAACTCAGAGTAGTTGTGATAGTTGCATGAATGTTCATTTCATCTATCTTAGTAAGAAAATGCATGTCTTGTCACACAAAGTAAGTGTCATGATAGTCAAACATGGTTTACATCCTTCAAAGAGAACTTACACATATCTGTAAGTGAAGTGTCCTGCACCACAATTGAACGGTGGTGATTTTGTGTTGCAGTCCTAAAACTAAATCAGTACTTGTTCAGCTTCTTCACACCTGAAGTATGTTCTCTAAATGTTTTCTTCAGGCAGCTTGCAAGGCAATAGAACAAGCAAAGAGTCAAAATATCACAAAACTGGCAATCTATACTGACAGCAGATTCACCATTAATGGTAAGCATTTCAGTTGCTGAGAAATAGTTATAAGGTGAAACAGCCTCTTAAAATAACAGATTGCAGAATGGCATACACTCTCTTTTCTTACCAGATACAGTCAATATCCATTAAGCTAATTTTTTACTGCAATGAAGAATGTTTAAGATTATTTTTTCCCTTTGCTTTTATTTATTTTTTAAAGAGCATCAGCATAGATCCAAAGAGAAATAATATATTCCTGCAGGGAGCTGGGTTCTGAAATGTAATATGCTATGGTTGATTGTCCTGATGAAATTTTCAATGTGATGTTGTCATACTTGATGGAAGAGAGCACTTGCTGTGTGTCTTTATATTTGGACATGGTAAAATGTGCAAAACCTCTGAAATCCCTTGATTAGCATGTTCCAGTGACGTGCACTATATGCTCATGGCCTCAGCCATGGTCTTCATTATGTGAATTTAAAACATACAGCTCTTCTTCCTGAATAAAAGAAGACAGAAAGTGAGATGGTAAATGCTAGTAAAATATTATGAAACAGAATGCAATTTTGCAAGTATCTAGTCATTCCCAGGATTTTGAATGTGGTCCCTGTAATCAAATGCACAGCTTTGCATGTAACTACAGCATTAAACCTTGACCATGCAGAGCTGTATTGATCAATCCATTGTGTGATCAGAGAGCCAGTTCATAAACAGAAAGCAAATAGGTATCAGTGTATTTCCTTCATCAAAGAGTCATAGGTTTTAGTTACTTGTTATTCATCTAACGTTAAATACCAAATTTTGGTATATAAATGAAAACAAACATCTTGCCTCCACTTTCCATCCCACCACTACCACCACTCCAGCATGAGATTTGCCAAATATTATTTACCTGTCAGGATTTATCATCTTTCAATTTGCCTTCATTTGGTCCTAATCTATTGTCTGACATTGTAACTGCTCAGGTCAAAGATCAGATTATCGCTGGAGCCTCAGAAAAGTGATGGAAATTTACCTAATAGTAACTAAATAAATTGCTTAAGCTTTTGGAAGTAAAGGGTGGTAATGGGTTGATAAAGAAATTGTTTGAATAAGCCTTTATTTGGAGTCAGGATTGAATAATTGCTGAGAGATGTCCACCTGTCAGATTTGATACTAACAATTCTGTTCTTCCTGACAAAAGCAATTGACCTCCAATTAAATGATAGATCACAAATCAAGTATAACATATATTATTTGTCTGGATTGCCATTACATATTGGGTTGAACCAGTATTTAGGGACCATCTGTTGAACAGCTTGAGTTTATTAAACTGTTAGCCTTTTGAATCGCTCAGTTACATGGGCTTGTTTCAAATGGAGAAGCAGAAGAAAATTTCAGCAGACATCCTAAAAGTTCTGTAATACTTTTTTTAATAGGTATGACAAACTGGGTCCCAAACTGGAAGAATAATGGTTGGAAAACTAGAGCAGGAAAAGAAGTAATAAATAAAGAAGATTTTGAAAGACTTGCTAAGCTTTCAGAAGGCATGGACATCCAGTGGGTAAATAATGTTCCTCTAAAAACTGACTGAAGTTTTAAAGAAATTCATGGGATGCTGATTAAGGCACAAACCTTAAGCAGAAGTAGCTATGATGAACAACAACATATAAAATGGGTTATGGCAACCCAAAGAAAAGAGATTTATTTGAAATCTGTGGCTGGGTTCATGTACTGAACCAAGCTATATAGTCTTTTTGACCCTCTAATGTGAATGCTATGCCATAAGGCATAGTGGAAGATATGTGAATATTGCAGGTAGGTGTAGAACACACACTGTTGTATGTCTGGAGTAATTAATTTGGACTCTTGTTATCAACAGATGCATGTTCCCGGTCATGCTGGCTTTCCTGGAAATGAAGCAGCTGATCGATTAGCCAGAGAAGGAGCTGGAAAATCATTATCTTAGCATTTAATAACCCAAGTAGTCCATTTAGTGATGAGAACAATAAAGATTAAGATTATTTCAAGTCAATTTGTGTTGAATCACCATATGCTTTAGAATAAATGATGCAAATATTTGGTTTAAATGGTGAAGAATGTAAATGTGTACCCTATGTGTTGCCAGAGCATCTCCTCCATTTTTCAGTCTGTGTTGAAGAGTTGAGTGTGTACATAATATTAATTATGTAAAAAGCAAATTGGGAAGTGTTAAAATAATATATATGGAAATATTCTGTACTTGCTTTGACAACAATATATTCTAATATATCCTTTCTTATTAATGTTTTTTTTTCATTTTAATCTTATTTTCTCTACAGTACAATAGAGAAATGAAAGTACAGTTCAAAATCAAAATTACTAAACCACAACCAGTAAGGTGTAAACTTTGTATATAAGATCAGTATTCACAGTATATTCAGTGTTTATATTTTTTGAAATAGATTCTTTTAGAGCTTGTTATTTTCATAAATAAAATGATTATTGCTGCTGGCTTACTTAACATATAATGCTGCTACAGTAAGCACTGTTTGTTATTTATGATTTATATATATATACATATTCTCCTGTTCACAAAGAGTTTAAAGTGACTTAACATGAAAGTTTCTACTCAAAAACTCTACTTGGTGAAGAAAATTGGGGCTGATTGGCCTCCAATCATGCCATGAATAAGTGAGGATGGATTTGAATCTAGGTCAGCCAGATCTAAGTCCAGAATTTTAAAACACACTGGCTGTGTTTCTATAACTGATTTACTCTATTTATATCCTGTTTTCCTCCAAAGTTCACACTGTTCCTTTCACATTCTGACAAGATACAATATATGTGGGAAGATAGAATCTAGTTTTATAAAGATCAATTATCAGCCTGTAGAGCAGGTGTGTCCAACCTTGGCAACTTTCAGATGTGTGGACTTCAACTCCTAGAATTCCTCAGCATAGTTTTAGAATTTTGGGGAGTTGATGTCCACACATCTGAAAGTTGCTAAGGTTGGACATCCCTGTGGTAGAGTTTGAACAAGTGTCTATTATGTCTTCTAAGCAGGTTAGACAGGTAAGATAGGATTTGGTGCTATCCCTGAGCCATCTTACACCATTCCAGAAAACAAGAATGGGCACTTTGTAGCCCGCACATATTTAAGTTCTCTTAATTGAGATTCTTGACAGCTCATCTAGGGAGATTCAGATTTTGTACTTATAAGTACAAATAGTATAAAATATTTCAAAATGTGTTTATTTAAGGACAAGAATGATTAATGTTGAGAAATGTTTCAGCCTTTCGCTGCTTTTTAAAACCGTAATCCACCTTTTGGTATAAAATACAAGAGTTTTGTCTGGGATATGTTTGTGGCTTCAATAAGCCAATGTTTCTAAATTAAATATGTATTGATTCCCCAGGATTGTAAAACAAGTTTGCTGTGCTCTATATATTTGTACAAAACAGATCTTCATATATAGTAGACCTTAGGGCAGTATAATATATAATTTCATCACAGAGCCATTTGAGCAGATTACACCTTTTAAAAAGAAGTTTTATATCCCATTATGAGACATATTTGCCAAGATTTGATAGATTCCCTTGATTTTAATCTTGTTCTGAAAGGAGTGCAAAAGTACAAAATGAAATGCCATGTCCCCATGATAGCAAACAGCCACTTTATTCTGAATAGTGCAGTATGTTTCTCAAGGATCCAAGAAACTGATGACACATTTTCTGGTTTCATTTAGTTACATAAATATTGAATAAATGATAGAAAGTGAATTCAGAATTCTGTTATGTTATACTTAGCTAACTGAGCAATAGGCAGATTCTATATGGAAGAAATAGACTAGAAGTACGTTGGAAGCATTATGCTCTGGTAAAATGCCTTGCAATTTGACTTTGATAGTGATATGGTTCTTTTAAGATTATTAATGACCCTTTCACAGTCAGGTGTCTTTCGTATCTCCTTCATCAATCAGACAGTGTACTCATGTTGATGGGTCTCTCCTTGACCTTACAAACCCAAAAGCCATTTGCTGATTTCCTGGAGAAGTGATAGTGCAGAATTCACAGCAGATGTTTTCATGCATCTAGACCCTCCCCTTCTGCTGAGGATGTGGCTTATTTTCCAGGAGGGGGAGAAAGACTGTCAAACTTGGGAGCCAGAGAAATAGAGCCATAAATGGAATAGTCTTAAATGGACTAATTGTGATAAGTTGCAGGGATTGTTTTCTTCAGGCAGCTGCAAAACAACACTTCTATCTCTTTACTTGCCTAATACTCTCTATTTTCTTAGAAAGTGGGAAGGAAAGGGATGGAGTATTTGCCTCTGTTCTTATGGAAGCTAATTTCACACAAGCTTAGTGTTGAGAAAAGTGCTTTAATAAGCGTTTCATAGTACTTTGAAAATTTGAGCAAAACATTTGGCAAGATGAGGGTGCAAATAATGAGAAAGCAAATGAGGAAGTGTATCCTTCAGATTTCAAAAAAATTCCTTTTTAGGAATCTAGTTTTAATTATAGCAGATACATTTTGTTTGTTTATTTCTATTCCATTCCTATAAATGCCCATCTCACTTTCATGATTCTGGGCAGCTTACAATTAAACCATAAAGTAATACCAAAACAAACAATCATGGATACAAATAATACAAAAGTTAAAAACAAATCACTTGGTAGAGTGACAGGTTCCAATTGTAGTCATTAAGCAAGAACTACCAATACAGGTAGTCCTCAACAATGTCCATTCATTCAGCGACTGTTCAAAATAGTGTTGTTGGTGAATGAGGGGGATGTGACTGCGCTGCAAAGTTGCAGCCATTGCAGCATCCCCATAAGTCAGGATTGCAATCCAAGTGCCTGGCTCATGATTACAACATTGCAGTGAGCCACAGTCAATAATTTTCCCTGCCAGCTTCCATAAGCAAAGTCAATGTCACAAGTCATTCCTGTAAGTTGTATCTACCATTTTTTCTCCCAAGAAACTGCACTATGGAGTATACCCACCTGTCCACGCTTCTAAGCACACATAGGCTGCCCTTGCTGGCCCGCAGGCACTTCCCATCACTCATCCGCTGTCCTTGCCAGCTAGCCTGCATGCTCCCCAAGGCCTACCACCCATGCTCACCAGCACCCACCTAGGGCCCTTGTTGGCAGTTGTGCTTCCTAGCACCCACCCATGCCCCCTGACCCCCAAGGCACCTGCACACACCTGCGTTACCTATGCGTTATCTGGGACTTCCAGCTCTTCCCACTTAACAACCTGCATGGGCCTGGGGTTATGACAGAATGGGGACTGTTTGGATTGCCATTGCTAAATGATGTGGTCATGTGATGTCACACTTTATTACCACATTGCTTAGTAATGGCAATCCCAGTCTCAATTGCCATCTTAATCCAAGGACTATTTGTATAGCATTTTATAGGCTATAAAAATATATATTCTCTTACCACTAGGTTAGATGGCAAGGCCAGGTATTCAAGTCTTTTTTGAAGGCCAGCAAGAGGTGAGGCAAGCCTGACCTCAGGGGGAATGATGTTTTATAGGGTGGGTGCAGCAGCAGAGAAGGCCATCCTCCCAGGCCCCCTCAGATGACACTCTCTAGTTGTCACCACCATAAGCCTGTCTATGGAGAGAGGTAGTCCCTGAATCCATGTCATTGCTTATTTTAGTGTACAAGTCTTCCTTCTGCTGCCCCCTGATCCTGGGATGGGGGGTGGAGAATCAAAAAAGGCAAAATGTCACAGGCCTATGTGTGCCTCCTGCACATCAGTTGGTCAATTTCTGCAAGGAGATGGCTGGAAGTCAACTTTGTTGTTTTAGCACCCCTTAACTGCAACGTTCACATTTGCAAGAGTAATGAATAGCCATCCTGCACCATGATTTTGAAATGGGTGGTCATATAAATTGAAAAATAAAATGGCAGCTGTAAGGATGTAATTGATGCTCAGCCATCTTGTTATGCCTATTACCCATTAAAAGGAGTGGGACTTCAATCAGGTGGTTGTAGCTGACAAGTTGGCTTTTTTGGTCCATGCTGCAGATGCCCCTGCTTCTACATTAAATCCATCTGACCCCCATTGTGTTGCTCTCGTAATTCAGCAACCTCTGGTTTGCTCAAAGGGTTTCAAGTCAGAAGAAGCAACAGGCTAAAATGGAAAAAGGCAGTACAGTATTTTACACTATGAAGTGATTTTCCATGATAGCCATTTAATGAAGCCCTGAGGCTGGATTCATATACATAATTATCACAACAACCAAGAAAGTGCAATCCAATTCACATTTGGATTAGAATGCAGATGGGAACAACAGTTCTATTTTTCTATAGACTGGAAAGAAAAAGATATGCATGGCTGTAACTTTTCTATTTTTCAGAAGAAAACTGGATGAAGGATGCAGATATCACAGAAATCAAAGTAGCTGGGCTTCTTTAAAGCCTGATCTTTCAAAAGTACTCATAGTTTCATCATTTGTGGGCAGAATGTAATTAAATTTGCAAGAGTAACTGTCCCTCCTATGGGGAATATCCTTGCAAAGTATCAGACATATATATAGAGGGAGGTGGCGCGAAAGAATTATAGTGCTTTTTTCTGAACGTAGTGAACTTTATTGCCCTAGGTTGTTGTAGAAATATAAGAGATGAATTCACTGAACTTTCCCGTAAAATAAATTACTTGCTGCTATGCCAGGTCATCTGGCTAATTCAGCTGGAAAAATGCTCAGATGATTACAGTGAGGTGATGCTCGGAGGCAATAGCATAGCAAAGAATAACTTTGATGTCCTATTGCCTCCAAGCATCACCTCACTGTAATCATCTGAGCAAAGAATATCTTTGCTGTCCAAGAAACTATCAATGGTGATATGATAGTGGCTTAAGTCTAAGACTCATTTGAGGACATGTTTTCCAGTGATGGAACCTATGTTCCCCTCTTTTTCCACCTTATTTTATGTAAACATCAACTGCCCCCTCTCTTTGAGCATGATTGCTTTAGTGTCACCTGTCCATGCTGGAGTTCTAAAGAAAATATAAAGAGCAGAGTTTTATAGATAAGATACTGTTGGAGAAGAGATGGCACACCCAGGAGGAGGAGCCAAATGAGGCATTAGTCTGGAATCTCTACGTATGCACAAATGCTCAAGGTCCAGCCCTCCCTGATTGCCGTACAACTCTATCTGACACCTGCAGGTGTTGGTCCCTTAGTTGAATGGATTCTTGTAAATAGTCTGGACCAGTAAATGTCAGTTTGAACCTTGATGCCTGAGCCTGGTCTTTCACGCCTGACAGATATGCAGATTTTGAATAGACCATATTAAAGTCTGGTTTATACTTCTCCGCAACTGCACATAGGCATTGATGCATACTTATGCTGCACAGGGCTTTTTGGGTAAGCGGAGGTTGCAGATGGTCATGGTCAAATGCATACACCTCCTAAAGCTCAACTGCACATTACAGTATGTAAAGGTATGCCTCCTGCACATCAGTTGGTCAATTCCTGCTGGGAGATGGGTGGAAGGCAATTTTGTTGTTTCAGCACCCCTTAACTGCAATGTTCATGTTCGCAGGAGTATGAATGGGACAGCTGTGCAGCTGTCTCTGAATGGCAGACATGTATGGCCGCATACATGCAGTTGCAGAGAAGTATAAACCAGCCTTAAGGCCTCTCTGCTTCATTCCAGGTAAATGATAATTTTCCCCAAACTGTATAATTTAAGATATGTAATAATTAACCTAACTAGTGCTTGCATTTTATTTTTAGTTTATTCCTAATTTAATAAGAATTCTTTATATACTGTACCTCTATTCAAGCCCTGGAAATTCATTGCATTCTAGACTGCTTATTGATCAAAATAAAAATGTATTGTTCTGAGTCGCCGAGTTTTTGAGATGAGCAGCTATACAAATTTTTTAAATACAGTAAACTCAATATGTTATGATCAAGATGTTTATTAAAAATGTCTATATATTTTCATGTTGTGTTTTAATAGAACTAAGGCTGCTTTAGTCTTTCAGATAAGACAGCATTAATTTTTTAGATACAGAAAATCTTCAGTTTTCCTTTTGCCAATAAAAGAAAAAATATTTTAGTGTATCATATGCATTCCATATCTCTGAAAAATTCAGAAATTGGAGTGCTAGTGTATGTTTACATTCTTAGGGGATACGTTTAAAGGTTTACATTTTTTAAAAAAGTGATTTTTTTGTTTCCTTGCATGAGGAAAATATAAGCAATTGTAAAATATCGACATGGTCTATTTTAATCTTGACTGCCAATGATTAAGGACCTGGGAATTACTCAGTAAGAGAGGATGGAACCACATGGGATAAGCGTAAATTACTACAACAGGTATGAAATAAGCAGGGAATGCATACAGATATGCCTTTAGATTTACGTTTTTTTACACATCATCTGGACAATACTAATCTAGTTATGTCCCTATTAAGTTATTAATAGCTTGGATCCTAAATGTGCCTTTTATAAATAGAAGAATAGATTTTTCAGATGATAAGTGATGGGACATTCTGCTGGAAAGAATAAGTTCTGAATCCAAACTCAATACTTAGCATAGCTAGATGTTTAAAAGGGAATAATTACTTGATAGCTTGAATTTTGTATTTTAATCTAAAATAGTTAATTTAAATAGTTTAAATTGTTCAAAATGGTTTGGAGATCTGCATTTTATCTTATACCATAATTAGATAACTGCCTTTCAAAGGTAGCCTAGCTGAACAAATTCCATATTGTTAATTTTTTTCCCATTTACCAAGAAAACCATAAAACAGGTATGAACATTTTCTTCTCTAGGAATAGGTGACCTACAATGCTTAGTAAGCCTGATCTTCACTGATAGTGATAAGAAAAACTAGGAAATACAGTCCACCGGTATTTGGAAGGCAACGGATTTATTGTCCTTGCATTAAAAAAATGAGATTGCCAACTTGGTGTCCTTGTGAACACAACTCCCTGATCTTTTCTACTGGCTGAGATTGATTTCTGGAAGGTTGTCCATCTCTTTGTAATCTAGCTTATGACTCAATTCAGATCACCTTGCAGCTAGATTACCACAATGTGCTATACCTTTGAATACTACTGGAATTGCAATTGGGCAAAATATGACAAACCATTTGCTGGTGAGTAAGCTCCATCATACCCATATAACACCATTTTTGTAGGCATTATATTGATTTATTGTAAGAGTCTGGACAATTCAAAGTGCTAGTTTTAACCAAGAAACCTCTTCATGGCCCTTTAGGACTACCTTCAAGTAGAACTGTCCCATGCAATGCACTTTTCTCAAAAAAGGATGCTAAAGGTTCCCTTTATCAGTTGAGAGGTATGTTTTTCAGTGATAGTGTCTTCCATTTGGAATAGTCTTCTACCAGGTGTTGGACTGGGGCCCAGATCTTGTCATTTTGGAAGGCCAATGATGTTCAGCACAGCATTTGATGTGTAATTGTTGCCCCTGGGACTAGGCCATAGTGGATGCCAGCAGCTTGTTTTTATAAATTTGTTGATGGCATTTTATTTATGTGCATATCTCTGGAAATTATATTGGAAATAAACTAAATTAAAGCTATAAATAAAACAAGCTGGGAGTAAATTGTATCTTCATGGAACTTATTTTGGAGTAAACATCTGCATGCAAATTGACTTTATAAAATCACAACATATAAGGACAGGAATCAATTTTGAATGTAATCTATTCTGATTCAAGCGTCAGGATCCACTATGATAGAATCACCAATGGATTGCCATGCAGCCTATTTGAGCCCTCCAGTTAAGTATCTTTTCAGGCAGCCTGTTTTCATTGTTATGCAGGGTTTATCATTAAAAAATTGTTATTGATGCTCAAGCAAAATGCATTCTATTGTAATTCTGACCACCGTTTCTTGCAATATGAAACCATTTTGCCTTGGTTTCTACGTGATAGAAGATAATTATCATGTCTCCCTGCAGTCTTCTCTTTGCTGTATTAAACCTAATCCAGGTCCTCAGTCTTTTTCATTTGTCCTTCCAAATCCTCTATTAATTTGGTTGCTGTTCTCTGACCATACTTAAACAATGATGTAAGTGACATCTGATCAATACCGAACAGAAATGATTACTTCTCTTGATCTTGTCCCTGAATCTGTTTTAAATATTTCTCCTTTAATTTGGAACCATTTTTGGACAGAGATAGAGGAGCTGTAAGGAAAAGAAGGAAATTTATTTCACCAAAAATGTCCATTTCATTTGATGGACGTGATTGTAAATCACCTACATATATATTAACTCAGACTAACATACAAGGCACATTGTATCATGAGCTTTAGACCCAAAAAAACTCATTGCATGATAAATGCATCATTTTTCAAAGTATTGTAAGATTCTTGTAAAAGCGAAGTTCCTAACTTGACCTGAAAGTCTCAACTATTGCAGCATTTAATTTTCTTCACTTGAGCTGTGAGACTAGAAGAAAAATCAGATAGCCTGATGCTGACAGCTGTAGTTCAGCTACTCAAACCCAGTCTTCTAGCTAGAACTGAACAATTTGACAAAGTCTTCCATTACCTGCATCTTTAGAACTCATTTTCTCTCTGCCTATCTGTCTTTTTCAGACAGCCTTCTGGCTTGCTTAGCTTAGTCGAAATTCCTTCAGTTTGCCTAGAGGGACTAAGAGGGGTATTGAGAGCAGCATCTGACACAGACTTGATTTGCTAGAGTACTTTGTGAGATGCATTTCCTGCAGTCCTGGGAGCTGGAGAAAATGCAGGCCTGGAGGCATCCATAGGAGCAGGCAAGTTTAGAAAAATCCTGCCGATCGCTTCTGATCCTGCCCTGTGTCAGTTTTGGATGCACTAGCAAAATAAAACCCATTTGATAGATGGCAAGCTGTGCTTGGCATATGTTTGGAAATCTATGAACAAGAGGGGAGCTAAATTAAAAATAATTGAGAAAGAGGCAAACAAAACCAAGATGCAACATTTGGTGTTTCCTTAGGCTCCAGCTGTGAACAGTGTCTGTCTAGAATTTAATATTCGAGGCAAAGTGCGTGTCTAGCTTGAGCCTTAAGCACAATAAATTCTTGGGGTTCTACACAGACTGGCAACATGCTCCATTTCTTTCCTGCTGGATGAGAGGCAATACTACCACCCAAATTCCTCTCTGCAAAAAGACCCAGGATGACAAGCAGTTTTCATACCATTCTCTGCAGCGAAGCCATGCTATCTGGCGTTTGTGCCTGGTGTCATAGCTACTTGGCCTATGTTTTTTGACCTGATTCTAGCCTCCACCCTTGTTCTCACTCTTAAAGCTTACAGAACTTTTAGATTCTAAGCTTTAGCTTCCACCATATGTAGATATTGGGGAAGTAAGCCGCACAGGACAAAGCAAGATTTATTTCCCACCATGTATGCCTAGAATGGAACCTCCCTTCCTGAAAATATTTTAAGTCATAGTTGTAATAGAATGTGCCTTTGGGGAATTCAAGGATATCTAGGTTTTATTCAAGGTTGACTCACATCAGAACAGGCTGGATATATATAATGGGTAAAGTCCTTTCTGGAGTGTTTCATTACTTTTCATCATTTGAAGTAGTAGGGCTTCTAATTTTGTCCTCATCTTGCCCTTCAGGTTTTTCAACAGCGCACTCTTGCCACTATAATTGAGTCTGTCCACCTTGCTGTGGGCTTTTTTCTTTCCTTCCACCTCTTCATAGTCTTCTCCAGAGAGCTGAGTCTTTACATATGTCAATGCTCTAAACATATCTAGTAAGGGAGAGCTGTCACATCCAACACTGTAGGAAGCCAGCTGTGCTACTCTATGGTAGCCAGGAATCAAGAGTCTGGTGCCATCTTTTCATGCAAACAAATTTTATTAAAAAGCATAAGCATTTGTGAACTGCAGCTCACTTCATCAGATGCATTCTGATTTTCATCACCTCTGAGTAACTGATCCCTCTAGGGAACTGCTATGCTAGTCTTTCCCTAACATTTAGCCAGAAGGCCTTCCTAATAGTTAAATCCATTATTCCACACTCTGAAACAAAAACAGGTCTTGCTCTTCTTCTATATGGTGCTCCTTTAGATACTTGAAAATACTCTCATATCCCCCCCGTTCTTTTCTCAAGGTTAAATATACTTACTTCTCCCAGTATAAGATCTAATTTCCAGTTGCCTGATTATCCTTGTTGTTAGAATCCGTTTGCTCCATTTATCTGATTCCTTGTTAAAGTGTGTCACCCAAAAGGCTTGAAATAGTGAGAGAAATTGTTCAGCACATATTCAATAGACATGGGAGGGGAGAGCACCTTAAAAAGGCATACAGCCCTCAGCATTCTGAGAGTACAGCATACTTTTGGCAACAAAATGATTAATTTTGAATGGCATTATTTTAATCTGAGAGGATAGAAATTAGAATGAGAAACCACGGAAGGCAAACTATTCCCATTCTTAACTTTCCATCAAATAATTCCTATTCTTAACCCCAAACAGTCAAAAAGTACTTTGCTGAAGTTCAGCCATTTTGTTGTAATTTTCAGGCATGATTTTAGGCTATTGGGGTGGGTAGATTGAAGAGCAAAAATGGGAGCATGTTACCCCTCAGAAGCCTCCTGCCCCATTCTCACTCTTAATCATTCCTGCCCAACATACTGAAAATTTTCAAGCACTCCATTGCCAGTGTTGTTGTTCCATTTTGACTCCTTCAGTACTCCAAAAAGTTGGGAAGTTGGGTAGGGATTCAAGCTGCTCAAAACCTGTCCATCTTGAGTTACTGTACATGGAGACCAAGAAGTATGTTTGAACTTCCTGCATTCCATTGCACATTCGTCTTTCTGATGGTTGGGAGCTCAAAGTACAATCCTAGGAAGGGATTTCATAGATGGGGAAGATACCTAAAGGAATGCTTTCCAAGAGATTTTTTCAGGAAATTGGTTGGTACTCATACCACCAACGGGGTTATCTGGTTGTTGAAAAATTATTATTGTTCAGTCGCGCAGTCGTGTCTGACCCTTCATGACCCCATGGATTGCATTACGCCAGGCCCCCCTGTCTTTTACTGCCTCCCGGAGTCTTCCCAAGCTCACACCCATCACACTGACTATGCTATCTATCCATCTCATCCTCTGCCGTC
>JANHZU010005411.1:80349-91599 GCA_032468055.1 Acrochordus granulatus | reverse complement strand
ATTAAAATTTTTGCTCGTCCTGCGAGTTTCTCGCCCTGTGAGTTACTCGTCTTGTGAGGCACCACTGTATTAGCAATGACAGCTATTTAGGTTTATGGGAACCAGATGTCTGCTGTTGTTCAAGTGTAAGGGGAGGTCACACTAAATACTTGGCACTTTAGCCTATGGAAGCTGTTTTTTTCTGTTTTTCCCTGTTTTTAAATATTGCATAGAAATTTCCTGTGTTTTCTGGTTGTTTTCTCATAAAAGGACTGAGACATAATTATATATGATCATTATACCATTGCTAACAAATCTAATGGTGGCCTAAGACTTTGTACAGTACTGTATGTAGGCAAGAAATTCCTTCACTTATTACTGCGCTATTATCATTTTTGTACTACAATACAAATAAGCCAGCAGTTGATATTGAGGACCTATCTATTTCTCACAGAAACTGTTGTTGTTATTACCAGTATCACTCCCCTCCCAATATGATGCTGGAGTTATGATGGCACTAGCCGCAGCATTCATCAAGCATGAGTATAGAACCAGTCAGATGCTTGATAAGACTGACAGATGCTTCAAAAGAAACAGGAAAAAAGCATTAAATAGATAAAAATGGAATGCTTGTATTAAAGATGCAAAGAGAAATGTCTGAAGAAAGAAGAAGGAAATAAAAAAGAGGATGGAAACCCCCCTATATTTTACTCTGGCTTTTGTTTAGCTTCTCCTAGTCACAAATCTTCTCAGTCCTGAGAGATTTGAGAGACCAAATGTAGCCCCCACCTTGAAAAAAGATTAGTCACAACAGTTATGCAGTCACAATTATGCATAAGAAACATGCAAGAAACAGCAACCCAATAGCTTTGCAGCAGTCTAGTTCAAGCTCTTAAGAGATGCTAGAGGATCAGGATCAGGTACTAGATGTAGAACAAAGAAACATCAAGAGAAAAACCTTAACCTACCTCTTACTGAATATACTGCAAAAGAAATTTTAAAAAGTATCAGGAATTTTCAGAATATTGGATCTTCCTATGTAAAATAATCAAAAGCATCAGCAGTGTTTTAAGCATTTGTGCTCTATGTATTGGTAGTTTTCTTTTGTCAATTGGTTTATCATAATTATTTTAAAAAACAGTGATAATCTGGAACTTGGTGGGAAATGTTCTAGTTTAGAAGAAATGACATGTTTGAAAAAGGGGCAAACTCATTCACAGAAAAAGCTTTAATGATAAGGATCTCCAAAGAAACACCCCTCCTTATATTCTCCTTATATTCACTTTTAGCAGCAATTATGATTGGTGCTGCTGTTCCCACTAGAGGGAAACCCAATGCATTTTTTCAAATGTGCCCTCAGTTAAGGGGAAGAACAAAAAATTGCTGCCTTATCTTATATTTGATCTGCTATTCATACCATAATTATTTTTTCAAAATATGGTATGCTCCCACTGTTTTCACATTTCTGGAAACACATGTACAAGAAAATAGATAAAAAAGAAGTAATTAAAAATGTTTTGAAGCAAAAAGGACTTTTTAAAACACTGTAACAGGCATAGTTTTTAAAATGAAATGTATTAATGCATCAACAATATTACAGGTTCATAAATCCATATTTTAAAGATTGGCTGCTGCTATTAAATGTGATACCCCTCCTTTTAAATTTATTTCTATATTTGCAGCAATTTGTAAGCCTACAGCCAAGGATGATCTCACTGAATTACGAACAGATGTCAGAGAGAACAGAAAATTAGTTGCTATTTCCTAGATCCTGCAGGCAAGCAAATCTCAAAACTAAAAGAATCACTGTTCGCAATCCCCACGCCCACATATCCTTTAGACTTCCTTTAGGGAAAAGAAATAATTACTTTCTCTTTTATCACCCTTTTTTCTTCTAAAACAAGATTGGACATAGAATATACAGCTGACATTCACACAGAATTTCAGCTTTGAACGAAGAGAGTCTACCTTGCTTGTTTAGTTGTTCAGAAGTAAATAATACACACTCCCTCTGCAGTGACCTCTTGCATAAGCTGTAAAGCTAGGTCTGGCTGGCTGGTGATTTGGCTGTCAAAGAGGAATAGAAGTTGAAAGCTCAAAGAAGCAGGCTGGCATCACTGCTTCTGCATTCTTTATTATTATTTGCAGGTTTGGACTCTGCACTGATGCTTAATAACCTTAAACACAATGGATATGTTTTTAGAAATTCAATGTATTTCGTTCAGATTTGGGAAACAATACCAAACAAATGAAAACAGAGTTTCAGGTAAATCTTTAGATAATTAATTTCATTACTATATGTTAAAAAAAGAATTCCAGAATTACTAAGGTACATTTTTTTTAAAAAGAAGAGATGGATCTCAAAGTTCTGAAATAGTCATCCAGGTTCATATTTCAATATAATTTGTACATAATCCCACAAGCTCTGTTTCTAAATTAACAGTTCTAGAAAATGATGGTGGCACAAGGTCTCTGAAATACAGATTTGGCAAATGCTAAAAGATATGGGAATATCTTGATGAGAATAACTGGGGTAAAATGGCTCATTGTAAACAAAGGTGTATTAGGGATACCTATCACAACCCAAGGAATGCAGTGACTGAGTGGTTAAGATGCTGGGTTTGTTGGCCAGAAGGTCAACAGCCTGAGTTTGAGATCCAGGCACCACATAACAGGGTGAGCTCCCCTTGTTCACCCTAGCTCCTGCCAACATAGCAATTCAAAAGCATGTAAAAATGAAAGTAGATAAATAGGTACCACCTTCAGTGGGAAAGGTAAAGTTTGCCATGAGCCTCGGCATATAGTCATGCTGACCACATGACCACGAAAGCATCTTAAGACAACGCTGGCTCTTTGGCTATGAAAAAGAGATGAGCACTGCCCCCTAGAATCTGACACATCTGCAAGGAGAAACCTTTAGCTTTTCACAACCCAGGAATAACAAGAAAAACACTATAACAGCCTGACAGTTCTATGGCATGACACTTGATATCTTTCTTTAATTCACCTGAACATCAACAATTCACTTGGATTCTGTATTCTCTGTCATGTATACTGCAACACCACGAGGTCAGAACAGAGGTAAAAATTTCCAACCCCAAAATTTTACTTTTATTTGTGACCATATTAAGAAGCTATATGATTTTATATTTACAAGAATAGAATGGGAGAAAAATGTTCTACTGCTCATTATTTAAAAACATATTTAATACTACTTTGGGTATGTTAGTTGTGATCTCAATTTCTGAAGTTGTGTATTTTAAAACCATGGGGCCAATTCAAAATTTTTTCCAACTGCAAAAGATCACAAATAAACCACTTTTTGAGCTGAATTCTATGCCTTCAAACAATAGGAAAAATACAGGCCTCACCATCTTGCCCCTTGACATTACGTTAAGTTTTAAAGGGAAGAATTAGCAAATGCATGATTTTAAAAGGTCAGGTTACACGTCATGAAGTGACTGGTGGAATAGTGCATAGCTTAGTAAATTTAAAATCTTAGGGCCTTCTCAAATCTTGGCATAGCAGCTTCTTGATAGAAAGAGAGATCAGGAGAGAAAGGGAAGTCAGGTGCTATCAGTTCTGTTTTCCTTCAGCAAAATAATCAACTCATTGTCAGAATTAACTACTCTTTCCTGAAATGGTCATCCCAGAGTAGCCATTAGGCAGCAACTACCTATTAGAATTGACCTTGAAAATACCAAGCATAATGAACTCAAATTATGACTGAAACAGTTGCCTGAGATAGGCAATCAAGAGAGAACTTGAGCTGAGCATCTGGATAACAAATCTAAAGTACTGACGATGTTATCTGGTTGGGTAATGTAATGTCTGCGAGAAAACAACCAAGCTCAGAGAGCACCAAGGACTCCACAAATCTAAAGTAAATAAAACCATTAGTACCTTCCAAACTTGCATACCTACAATTGAATCCTTACTCTCCACAGCACATATATATTTATATATTAGTGGCATAATGTATTTGCTATAAAGAAATTAGTATGTAAGAATGCACATGTGTACAGATTTATCATATGAAATATTCCATGTGCAATAGATTATGTACATGTATTGGGTAATGCTTGCTTCTGTCTACAAGCTTTTGCACACATTTTGAAGCTTTTATATGTAGATTAAAACATGAGCTTCCTGAGAAACCAAGTCCATGCACCCAAAATAAAGAAAATCAGTTTAATCTTAACAAAAAGAGATACCAGAAATTAGGATTTAAGTTGAAAAAAGAAAAACTAAGTTAAAATACATTTGATGTGTCAAATTTGATAAGATAGGAGGACAACTGAGATGCAAATCTGGCACACAAAATGGAAAAAAAATCAGTTCAGAGAGGAAAAAAAAGAAGATATTTAATAAGTCTACTTATATAGATGCTAAACAACAGCTACATAATCCCTGTATATTCACAAGATTCTAGGTTGAAATGTACATGCTGTTCCAAAAAGAAATATACTGTATTTAATTCACTGTACTGTATGTTTTGAATTGATCTAAATTACACACATGAATTAAATAAAATATATTTTACACCATTTTCATAACCATTATTTATTTGAATCTTTACATATTTGATTGCAAAGTGCATTTTAATTGCCTAATTCTTTTATCTATTGTGAATCAAAATGAGATAAATAAATCAAAGATTTTACATTTATGCTTGTTATATGAAAAAACGAAAAGAAAATTAAGCAACCATCAGCATATTATCAAGGATGATGATTACTGTATAGTAGCTAAAATATCTTTATGCTTTGTTTATTTTTTAAATTAAAATTAGCTGCTTAATGACAGCAATTCAGATATCTTTTGCTATAGTTTTTCCAAGGCACCTTCTCAAGTATACCATTTGCATCTCTCAGGTCACAAGACTAAAATGATCTAGAAAAAACAGAAAATGCAGTGGCCTATCCCAAAGTTTAATCTAACATATCTGCAATCCTTTTTTGTATAAAGACCAGATGTACAGTATCTATGCGCTGACTGTCTCTTCAATTTGTTGACACTTTCACTTGCTTATTTACTACTGTTCAGAAATCCAAAAATCTGGATGCTTCAGTATTTTTGATCATGGATTAGTCTGAAACACAAAGCCCTTAATTTTCATTTAATGCATACCTTTAGCAATTCTCTCCTCCATGCTCGCATAATGTTTAACTATGGTTAAGCATATTACTAACTTAGCACTGCTTAGGATATTAGAAATACAGTAGGTGTATACACACAGCACTAAGCCTTTCTTAAAAAAGAAATGTTAATTTTCCAAACTGCAAATGAACAACTACACAAAGGCTCGTCCATGCCTGACAGTTTCTCAGTCATGTCTGTCTGTTATTTTACCTAATTACTATTCAATAAAGCATCATTTGACCTAGAAGTGCAATTCACTTATTCACTAACACTTCTCTAGTTACATGTTCTGAGAATATCCCCAGTACAGGTACTCCTCGACTTGCAACCACAATAGGGACAGGAATATTCATCATTAAGTGGTGCAGTTATTAAGTGAGGCATCATATGAGTGCACCTGACTTTACCATCTTTTTTTGTCTTGATCATTAAGCAAATCACCATGGTAATTAAGCAAGACATCATGTGATCATAACTTTTCTACTGGCTTCCCCATTGATTTTGTTTGTTCGATGTTGGCTGGGAAGGTTGCAAATGGCAATAATATAATGTGGGATGCTGTAATGATTGTAAATATGTGACGGTTGCCAAGCACCCAAGTCACAGTTATATGATTGCAGGGGGGCTGTGTTGGTTTTAAGTGTGAGGACTGGTCAAAAGTCACTTTTTTCAGCACTGTCATTAACTTTCAATGGTTGCTAAACAAAAGGTTATTAGGTGAGGACAATCTAAATGAAGCAATTATATTTATATCCGAGGATAAATCACATTTGTATGACATAGCATGACCACCAAGAAAGGAAGGCAGAATTTAAACTGGCATATAATATTTGGCTATGTCCCCTTGGCCCAAAAAAGTAACAAATGGTGGTCCTAAATAGTTATCACCTATGCAGATAGTACTAGTAAGTAGCTTTAAAAGGTTTTTTTTGTACCTTAGATGAATTTACTATCTAAAGTGAATAGATTTGGGTACATATGATACATATTGACCTACTATAAACTGCTTTCTTTCTTTGGTTTATTATTTTCTTTCATGGCAGTGCTCTCCCGAAATAGAGTGGAATCTTGGATTGTGACCATAATTCGTCCCAGAAGGGTGCTCTTAATCCAAAATGCTCTTTCCCATAGGAAACAATGTAAAGTTGGATGATTCATTCCATGCACCCAAAAATATTCATAAAAAAATCATTTTCAATGGAATTGTTATGTAGAAATGATTGTCCCTAATGTTTGAAACAAGTAACAACAATTAATACACACTATAAAGTAAAAATAAAACAAATTAACCAGCCCCTTAAATTTTGCTAGAAGATTTTGAGGCAGGTGTCCCCAAGAGTCCAATCCAAGCTGGGCAGAGAATAATGACTGTGGTTCAATTTGGGTGATGGCTCTTGATGGTCCCTCAGTTTATGGAAGAGATTTCCACCTAGCCTTGAAGATCTGTCCTCTCTTGTTTCTGTAGTTCATCTGGCCTTTCCTGGGAGGGATGGCTGCTTTACTGTTAATCTTGTTGCTATGGATCTGCTCTGAGGCAGATTCTGGCCATCAGCTGCTGCTCGGTCTGCTGCTGTCTGGCAGCACCTATTGGATTGGGAAGATCCACTGCTGCTTCTGCCGCTTGAGTGCAAAACGGCCTTTTTCCTTTTCCTTCAGTAATGCCTTTCTGGGGGTCTTTCCTGGGTGGTTTGGAAATGTTTCTTATCATTATAATCTGCCTCTGTGCTATAAGAGGCGAGAAGAGATGGGCAGGAGGGGAACAGACTGGGTGGTGCTGTGCAAGGAGGGCTGTGTGTATGTGTGAATGAAAGGAAAGATGGAAGGTCAATCTTCGTATACTTTGAGAAGAGTCATGGCTGGCATGAGGGGGACTAGAGGGAGGAGAGGAGGGGGAGGTTTATTGCTTGGAAGGAGAATCTGAATCTCGGGAGTTCTTTCTCTTGGATGACTTTCACTTAATTTATGTTTTTACGCAAAGAGAGAGAAGAACCATTGGCTCAATTGTGAGATTTTCCATGCAATCTCATCGTGCGGTGCTTGTCTTGCAAGTTTTCACTTGTTAACCGAATTAAATTTTATTCAAAAATTCTGCTCGTTAACTGTGGTACTCACAATTGAAGGTTCCACTGTTCTTTGAACCATGAGTGGACAAGCCACATTATGTTAAATTTTTTAATGCAAATTTGCCTTTAAAACCATAGTTTAGTTTATATTCAAGGCTCTGAATGATTGATCATCATCATCATTTACTAAACGTCTATGCCACCTGATTCTCAACAATTCTAAATGGCTACCACATAATACAAAGATGTAATAGTTTGGAAAAACATAGGATTTATAAATTTATAAAGCTAGTTTTATAAGCCAGTTCACAGCCAATCTTTAAACAGAATTTACACATGCAAACATAATTCTGAACCACAGAAGAATTAAATGAATAAAAAGCAGAGCTTATGCAGACAGGTATTAACTGTGATTTATTTATATTAACTGAGAGCTCGGCTTGCCAGCTGGAAGGTTGGTGGCCCGAGTTCAAGACCCGGCATTACCTTGCAGCAGGGCAAGCTCCTGTTTTTCTGCCTCAGCTCCCACCAACCTAGCAGTTTGAAAGCGTGCAAACGCGAGTAGATAAATAGGTACCGCGTCTTCTGGCGGGAAAGGTAACAGTGTCTGTGCACCTTTGGCATCTAGTCATGCTGGCCACATGACCACAGAAGTGTCCTTGGACGAACACTGGCTCTTCAGCTTGGAAACAGGGATAAGCAGTGCATCCTAGAGTCAGTCATGACTGGCAGGGTAACCTTTACCTTTTTATGCATAAGCTATGTTTTTTATTAAAATCTGCTCATATGTTGCTGACCACAGCATTACTATTTAACAGTTATAAAGTATTTGGGATTGTTTATGATGCTCAGAACACCTGCCTACAAATGAGAGTATAAGCATAAAAATTTTATCAGAAAATGTTTAAATATTAAAGATGCTTATTGTGGGAAAAACAAGAATTGAACCATATATGAAGAGGAGGAGCAACCTAGAATCATTACGCATGCTCAAACACAGGAGAGTCAACCCCCTATGAGGACCATTAATCTGCCAAGGACAGGTACAAGGCTGGCAGTTGGAAAAATTCTTGTAACCTTGAAACTTTTATTAAACAATAGAATAGAAACTATTTTGACTAGGTCTCTTCCTTTCAACTCTGATATTAATTTCTCCAACTCACGACAAAGGGGGAAAAGGATTTTTTTTGGTGAAGAGACTTCCTGAAATTAGGCATGGCTTCAGACCCTCAACAAGCAGGAGCAGAGGTTGACCAGGCAGCGATGGAAGCAGTCCTACACAGGCAGGATGGAGTGGAGAATGAGGTTCTGAATTTGTCTGCTACAATGCTCCAGCTAGCAGAGCAGATGCAGAATGAAGCACTGCCAATACCATAAGCACAAACAACACCAGCAGCTTCAGTTCCTGCACTGAACTACAACCAGTTATTCAAAGAACCCATGGATGTTTGCCAGAAAGGTTTGCTGGAGATGAAACTTTTATTGCATAGTGTGAGTTATTTACAGGCATCTGCCCTGTGGAATTTCCAACAGACTGGAAATGAGTTTCTTTTGTGTTGAGCCTTCTAACTGCATCAGCTTCATAGTGGGCCCTGCCAATTATAGAGAATAATGACCCTTTCGTGGATAATTATCAGAACTTTGTCAGTTTCAGGAACTATTTTGGGGATCCCAAAAAGGAGCTACCTGCCATATACTGCAACTCCACCAGGGCAGTAGAAGAGTCAGAGATTATGTAGCTGAGTTCAAGCTAATCGCAGCTGATCTGGGATGGAACAAGCCAGTATTAATTGCACAGTTTAGGCAGAGGTTGAACAACCAGACTGGCACTAAACTCATTAGGCAGGGAGTTCCATAGGCACTGGATCAGGTATACCAGTTCTGCATACTCAGCGATTCACGTCTGGAGGAGATACAAAGCTATTTTGGCTGAAGAAGACTCCAAGCATTTTTCTTTAGCCAGGCTATTTTTCCTCCCTTAATGCCTGCTGTAGGTGAGCAAGGAGGAGAGGAAGCCTATGCATATTGGAGCTGTCAGAAAGTCTCCAACAGCAGCAGAGAGTTAAAGGTGTAGAGATTTACAGCTTTATTTTTATAGAGGTGCAACAGGGCATATGGTGACAGCTTGCCCAGCAAGAACCCACAAGGGAGAGGTTGCAGCCCCCAGAAGTGTAGCTGGAAATAGACACCAGGCTCAGGGAGCAATGACCAAGGGAAATGGACACAGTTCCCCTTCCTAGAGCTCACAGAGGGACTATCCAGACAGTAACCAGATGAATCAAGGTACCTTGTTAACAGTTCCTGTAACACTGATCATTACCCACAGAGATAAGGAAAGGATGAGGGCTCTAGTAGATTCAGGAGCAATTGCAAGCTTCATAGATTTCTCCACGGTTAGAACCCTCCACATCCCTTTAGTCACCTTATCTCTCCCACTGCAAATGCAGAAAATTGACAGCCAGCCTTTGAAGGCAGGTCAGATCATATACCACAGCTCCCTTGCAAGCATTGATAGCTCAGTGGAACCAAGTGCTAACTTTCTATGTTACTGAAAATCTTCATTTTCCCATTGTTTTGGGAGAAGACTGGCTGAAGCAGCATAACCCCTCGATAGACTGGGAGGCAAGAACCTTGCATTTCTTATTACAGAGCAAGTAGTTGTAGGAAGCCATCTCGCAGAGCCAGGTCTAGCAACCTTTTCAGGGCACCAGGGAGGCAGCTTCCCAACTACCTGAAAAGTATGCAGACTTTGCAGACATTTTTTCTTAGCAAGAGGCATCAATACTCCCCCCTCACTGAGATGGTGACTGTATAATAGACTTACTTCCAGGAGTAAAGATTCCCACCAAGAGACAGTATTCCATGTCTGTCAGGGAATTAGCTGTTTTAAAGCAATATCTGGACTCAATTTTCAAAAAGCTTTATCACACATTCTAAGTCCCCAGCCTCAGCTCCTACGTTCTTTGTTCCCCAAGAAGCAAGACCTTGGCTCTTCAAATCCAGCTGGTGAGACACAGTGGCACGTGGTTTATAAACCACAGTGGCACGTGGTTTACTATAACCTTTTGAATTCAGTGACAGAGATTATTATCCACTGCCATAGTTGACCTGGTGGATACGTTACAGAAGGTTTTCACCAAATTAGAACTTCACAATGCCTACAGTCTCATCATGATCAATATGGGCCAAGAATATTTGACTGCCTTTGACACTAGATTTGGCAAATTTCAGTATAGAGTTGTCCCTTTTGGATTAGCCAATGGAGGGGCAGTATTCTCTAAGTTCCTGAATCAGGTTTTGCTGATTTACTTGACAAATTTGTGGTGATTTATCTAGATGACATTTTGGTCTGTTCCAAAGACAAAGCTCAGCATGATCACCATGTGCAAGAGATTTTGATAAGGCTGAGAGGCAATGGCTTGTTTGCAAAATTAGAAAAGTGCACTTTGACCTCAAGGAACTAGATTGCTTGGGATACCGCATTTCCACAGAGGGCATCCAGATGGATCCCCACAAGATGTAAGCAGTACAGGAATGGCAAGTTCCCAAGATCACCAAGATGCTACTGCACCTATGACCAAGACAATTGGCCTTTCCTACTTCATTACAGAATGTTCATACAACAATGCACTGCATAAGTTGATTAATATGACCCCCTTTCAAGCTCTGTACGGAGTTCACCCAAGGATGTTACCAGACAACTCCAGAGATGATAGCAGTGTTTCAGGGGCAGTAGAGTTTTTGCAAGAGCAAATAGCCACTCAAAGCCTGTTAAGGCAAAAGCTAGAGCAAGCCAAGCAATCTTATAAACAGGCTGCAAATACAGATGCCCATCAGCAAGAGGGACCTCCAATACAGAGGGAGGATAAGGTCTGGCTCTCTACTAAATTTTTGGACTCTACCAGGCCATGCAGAAAGTTAGATTCACATTTTGTGGGTCCATTCAAGGTGATTTAGAAAATCAACCCAGTTGCATACGGTTTGCAGTTGCCTCCCTCCAAGAAAGTATACCCAATTTTCTACCACTGCCTCTTGATGAAAGAAGCCTTCCCCAGTGACTTGCACT
>JANHZU010005411.1:7930-22739 GCA_032468055.1 Acrochordus granulatus | reverse complement strand
TATTGTTTATTAATCATTGTTACTTGTTTCAGATATTAGGGACAATCTTTTCTACATAAAATTCCATTGAAAATGATATTTTGTGAATATTTTTGGGGCATGGAACAAATCATCCGACTTTACGTTGCTTCTTCCTATGGGAAACCTCGCTTCAGTTTAAGAGCAGTCAGACTAAGAACATTCTTCTGGAATGGATTAGGCTTGCAATCTGAGGTTCCACTGTATTTTCCCCACGTTCCACTTTAAGGGCATTTCTATATTGTTATCTTGTACCTGAAACTTTATTTTTTGTTTGTTTTTGTTTTTTGCCTTATAAACTTATAAAATTGTCTTTTTAAAAATAAACTATTGTATGCCAATATTTTGTGGTGGGCAGTATAAATATTAGTCATGTTTCAAAGTACCACAAACAGAACCTTGCATTCATTGACCAATGTTTGCTGTGTTCAGCTGTGATAGTCCTAACTATCAGCTGGGATTGTTCCTAGATGCATAGATATAGCTCTTTTTATCCTAAAATTTTGATTTTGTGTGTTTCTGTGAATGTGCTTGCTTTGAGTCCCTCTGTCTTTTTCTTCCACTTATGGAAAGAAATGCTGGATTCAGTAGAACAGAGTGAAGACCTTGGTCATATTCTGCGTGTGCACACATGCCTGCATGCAAATTATGCTAAATGATACTATGAATCTTTAAAGAGTAGGAACGGAGAATATGATTAAATATTATGAAATAAATGTGGCAGTAATTAGTACTGTGACTTAGATAGGTTGCGGATGTCTGAAGCATTTAGATGTTGCAAAATCATGTGTAAACCAACTCTTTTGTATGGGTGTACAAGCTGATTGCCTGGTAAATGTGTTAGAAGATATACAGATTCATAATTCCAAATTTTCATATTCTGTAAAAGAATACTGGTAGTCTGGGGCTGGGAATCATTAGATGAAAAGTAGCCTAATAATCAAGTTCACAGTGTCTGATTCCATTGTAGGTAATTGTTTCTACCTGCAACATTTTGCCTCATTAATAAAATGAACTAATTGTATTTCATAATTCAAGTTTATAATTGACTTCAAAAAGTGCTCTGTTAAAAAGCAGTTTGAACTAGGCATTGGACAGGTATAATCTGTCATTTTGGAGAAAGAAGATACAGAGAAGTGCTGAAAAGTCTTGTATGGAACCTTTCAGACCCCTCAAAACAGATTTTGGTTAAAACTAATTTAGGAACATTTACTTTCTTCTCTGCACATTGATGGAAGCCCAAATCTGATTCTTGCAGCCTTGATAGGTTCGCCAATGAGAGTCAACATAGGTTACGCCACATCTAACATTTGAATTGTTGATTTTTTAAAAAGCAATATGACCAAAAGTTTTGGACCAAAATTGTTTAATTTAAAGCATTATTGTCAGGCTTTTCCTCCCCTTCTTATTCTTTCAGTACTTTAAAAAAAGCATATTTCTATAGTAGTCCTTCAGAGTATGCATATATACAGGTTTTTTTGTGGCAAAGAGGACAATGCGTACCTTGCATGAAGTAAGTGAAGTTATAATATGGAACTATAATCCAACATAAGAATTATAATGTGTTTTCAAATTTAAGTTGTTCTGCTTGTTATTACTTCTAAGTTGCTGTTGCTATTGTTACTCAGATTAATCTTGTATTAGAGATGCTCATTTGGATTGTTTTTGGTACACAGCTGTCAAATTCAGTTGCATTGGAAGGAAAAGGACAGCTAAAGTTTACATCAGGAAAATGGAGTCCTCACCACAATTGTACTCAGATTGCTACAGCCAATGATACTGCCATTCGAGGATGGGATATACGAACTATGAAGTAAGAAGTATGGTTCTTTCTGTCCTTAAAACAAAAAGCCAACAAAGCAAGTTATCCCAGTGTTTCTTGCAAGTTCCTCTTGCTTCAGTAAAAGTGGGCAGCAGAAATGGTTATCATTTTAGCTGTTCTAGCTTGCATGCCTGGCATAGCTGTAATAACTAACCTGCCACATTTTCCCCTTGTGCTTACATCTAATGAAATGCATACCTTCCCCCTCTTGCTGAAGTAAATACTAAATCTCTCATTAGATAAAATGAAATTGATTACCCTGAATGAATATTTTTTTGAAATGTCATTTGAACTCAGTGATACAGTTCAAAACTGATTAACACAGCCTTACATCTTGGACATAGATTTAAACACTGGTTGACTCTGATGCCTTGTTCTCCTTTTAAATGTTTTACTTCTTTTCTTCTTCTTTTAAATAAAGGAAATGCAACCCGTCAGTTTCTATATGTTTTTGATGGTATGAGATAATAGACCAGGCATTTCCATTCTGTTAACAGCTAGCTTCTTGGTACACATTTATTTAGTGTTGGGGTTGCAACATATCACAATTCTGAATGCTAGCAAAGCTAATACTTCAATATAAGAAATATAGGACTCCTTTCCTGGTCGAGTTGTGATTTTGATAAGCAGAGGAATGATGTTGTGCACATCTGTTACCATGACAACAGAAGCCTGTGCCAGCTTTTTTAAGATACAGCTTATCCCCTTAGCACACAGTAATTTATCACTAGCCTTGGAAGACAAATGTCTTGTAATAACTTCTACTGCCTTAAAGGGGGAGCTGCCTTTAAATTCAGTTTTATGTCTCCTGCACGCTCATGGGGAGGAGGACTGTATTTCCATTGTTTCGAATTATGCTTCTTGATAGAACACTCCCCATCAATTCAGTTAGGAAATGCTAAAAATACATGTTAAAGTGCATCGTGTTGTTCAGTCACTCTTTTTTTATTTTCAATAAGAATATACGTAGCAATGTAATGTGTATGATAGGTCATTAGTAATAATTATTAGCCAGTCCATGACATCATATTATCATGTATATTCTCCCTCTCACCCTAGGTTTTGTTGGTAGCCTATTTAGCAATTGACTGGACTTGGTTTAATCCCTTTATGGGTTGGGACACAGTCCTGAACAGGGCTTGCGACATAAGATTGTTTTTCTAAAGCCTGCCCAAGGTGTTCTCCTATGCTGGGACTACTTGGAAACAGGCCATTCAGTTGTATTTTCTCCGTCTTGCCCAGAAGACACTCTGTTTTTGGCTCCAGATAAAGACTCTTTGGTTTTCTCAAGCTTTTAAGTCCTTTGTTATTCATGTGTTTATTTGTACTGCTTTGCATGGCTTCAGTCAAGCAATTCTAATGGTTTAAAAAGGTATATGCCAAATAATATGCAAAACAAAAAGGCCAGATATCTGTGGGTGTAGATACATAGACACCTACCCACATAGACGTATATAAAGATATTAAAGACCATAACAATGACTGATTTAACAAGCATTCTGAATCTTAAAAATGAAGGTACTCATTTTGTTTCTAGGGGTAACTGTTTCCTAAGAAGAAATACTCTGGTAGACAGTGTTTCCCATCATACCTCACTGGCACAGTTTAGGCAGACAAATTTTATTTAGAAGTATTGCAGACACCTTGGTTATGTCATGTGGAACATTAGAGGCAGCACATTGAATTGCACTTGGAAACAACCTAGCAACCAATTCTGCCTGCTTGCCTGCCTGCCTGTCACTTCAGTCAAGGTGACTCCATATATAAAAACAATCTAAATAATAACAGTAAATTATTAATAATAAAAGAGAACAGCATCTGCCTATCCCAGATCCTTGGGAAGGACTTGATAGGTGGATAAAATTGTCAAGACCAATCTAAATATCTGGCTGACTGAGCAGTGAACATATAACACAACTATCGTAAAAGAAATAAAATATATAATTAAGATTTAAAAGATAGAATTAATATATTCCTGGCACCATGGTAATAGAACTTTCAAGTATTCCAAAAGTCATTTGGAACCAATTTTTTACAAGTTACTGGAAGTCCATAGAAGTGGGAGCAGCTCTTGCTTTGCAATGCCAGCTGTTGCAGAGAAAGGAATCCCCTGCAAAGTAAGCCCTCCAATGTAGCAGTGTAGGCACTGGTACTATATGACAATATCAGGGCATTCCCATCCCAGCTAAAGTTGCTGGGCAGCCTTCAAGAATAGTCCCATGTTCTGTAGAATAAGCTAGAATAAGCCAATTTTCTAATCCAAATATGTGTGTATTTTTAGATTATCCTTAAGTGATATTTCAGCCTCCATTGCTTTTAATTAGTTTCTATTGTTAATTGCTTGGGGTTTAAAAATTAATTTATTTTATTGTGGTATGCTTGATTAGATTTTCATGTTGTTAGAATCCTAAAATCATGGAACTCGAACTTGGCAGAATTCACTCCTTCTCAGTGCAAGAATCCAAATTAAAGACAGATGGCTAACTAGCCTCTGCTTAGTGGAAAGGAGCCCATCACCTCTCTGGTTCCATTGTTGAGTGTTCTTACTGTTAGGAAGTTTTTCTCTAACATTCACAGAAATCAGCCTTCCTGTAGTTTAAATGCTACAGGACATTCCATGTCCTATATCCTGGAATTAAAAAGAATAGGTTTTTCTCTTCTTTGTGATAACCTTTCAAGTATTTGAAGAGTACTGTTGTATTCCTTCTCTGCTCTTCTCAAGACCATTGTAGGCCCTGAGAATTCATAGTGATAACGTGATTGAGGTCAGTCTTGAAAATAAACAAATAATCACTTTTATATTGTAATATGTACTCTGCATATAACAATAAACCAGATACTAATTAAGTAAAACTCCATTCTCAGTTCCAGTTGGAGAGAATGGAAGGTATTGGAGAACTACATGCTCAGCTTTATCACCAGACACAATGTTAAATTATGATTTAGGTTTTTATTTAAATGTTGCCATGCATGCAGCTTTTCCATTCCTATGTACTGGTAGGATCCAAGTGGCCCATCAGCCATTTCATAGCTTCCAGAATCTATCCCACCAGAGTGCAGTGGATGAAAAATGTGAATTCTTTTTTTCATTGGCTTTTATACAGTAGAACAAAATGAATAGCTTACACCTGAGGCCATACTCGGAGTGATATTAGTGGTATTAGTTGCATGTTTAACATTATTTGGGGAGGAAGTTATGTAAATATTTATTAAATGTGTTTAAATGCCTTTCTTCCGCTCCCCCCTTCATCCTGAAAAGCTCTGATGGTAGCTTGCAGAATAATAAAAACATGACAGGCTTTGTCTTCTGTCTTACAGTTTAAAAATGATCTGAAGTTTAATGTGTTTTTTTTAAATAAAATTCTTCTTTGTGACATTTCCTGGTAGAGATTTGATTTCAAGATTCTTTCGTAAGAACCAATAAAGAATATATGAGTCCCTGAAAAGGGATTGATATCCCACTATATTGGCTGGTGATTCTTCCCTACCCATCTTTTTCATCCCTTCTTTCCTCTAGCTATCAGTAGAACTTGTGTTTTGTGAGGAAGAGTGTTGAAACCATTAACCTGAAGAGGATGTCAGCCTTACCAAATAGATCAGTCAGGAAACACAACTAGATAAGCTAATTCTACTTAGTTTAAAGTTACCTTAACATAATCTTGCAAGTCTGAAAGTATAGTTCTCCCACTGTCATCTTTACAGCCCAGTAACTTCATGAGGGTCTCTCTTGAGCCTCTTGCTCCACCCATTATGGCTATGCTATCTCTTATTTCGTTATCAGCATTTCCCCACCCCATCTGCCAAAATCATTCCATTACATTGGGCAGGGTCATTAGAAGCTCCCAGGTCAACTTACTCTATCAAACAAGCCATGAAACTTATTGCTATCAGAAGGTTTTTATTTATTTATTAAATTTATTCACCACCCAACTCACTGTAAGCAACTCTGGGTGGAATTGTGCAGGTATTACTGATCTACCTAAATTAGATTTTTGGGTACAAATTTCAGAGTTTTAAAAGCTGGATTTTTTTCCCTCACAAAAAGTAGATATAGAATAAACAATCCATCAGGATTTCAAATGAACATGCAAATTTGGGTCTTTGCACAGTTCCAGTAGTGTCTTTACCTTCTTGTTCTGGAACTAACTAGAAAAAAGGAGAGATGTTCAGTTGCATCCAAACACGTTAATCCTAACATACAGCATTAAAATAGTCTTCTGGGGTCATAGTTTTGATTCCACCAAAGGAGTCTAGAATCAGATATTGATGATGTTCAGTTTGGCAAAAAAAACTAGTTATGCCCTGCTGACCAGAGTGCCATTTCAGGGTGTCTACTGAAACAATGCTGTCTTCACAAGATCAGCTTCTGTATCATTCTGGACCTGCTCAACTACACCATAGAAGATCACATGGGCACATAAAGGATTTTTATTAGTTTCTCCCCTCCCTGTCTCACTTCCTTCTGAACTGTGTTATTTAAACTTGAAGGAGGAGGGCAGAGACTGTGTTTTTAAAAATAAGTTTCTCTGTATGTCATTGTGGAGATCTTGCAGTATTTGTGTGTGACATACCAAAATTGACCAAGATAACCAAACATGCATCTCAAAATATTTTTTCCCAAAGCAAACTTGCCTCAAAGCTCAAGAGAACTTCTGTAATTGAGGGCTTTTGCTGAAAACTGAAAATGCACCTATTTTTCCAGGACTTCCCTTGATTTTTATCAGTTCCCAAATCATTCTCTATTTATTTTTATACTGCTGAGTATTTTGACTGCTGTTATTATTCTTATTTTTTGTCTATTTATTGTGTCTCTTGTAACACATTTTGATTTAAAAGCACTATAAAAATGCTCCTTAAAAACAGAATTATTCCTCATTATTTTCAGATTCTGTATTTGCAAATTTACCTATTTGCTAAGATTTATTTGTGACCCCAAAATCAATAGTTGTGGTGCTTTTGCAGTCATTCACCAACATGCGCAGGGCAGTGAAAATTTTGAGTCCCTGACACATTTGTTCCCAATTGAGCATGAACAAGATGACACTCTGCCTTCTTGTTTTAGTTCTCATACTGAAAACAAGTATATTGTTTGGTTCAGCCTAATTCACTGTTTGTGGCAACTTTATGTAATTCATACTATGAATAATGAGAATTGACTGTACATACTTTTAAGAAAATTTCCTTATTCAGTCATCCAATATTTTATCTTTTTACTATTAGAAATGTCAGGCAAATTTACAAAAATACTTTGTACCTCCTGGTGCTGATATTGTTTGCTGATGTTTCCTAAGACTGATTTATTGTAGTCACACAGTTTATAATTTTCCCTGTCACAGTTATGACAAATACATCCTATAGTTTTTTTGTAAAAAAAAAAAAACTGGCAGTTGCTTCTGTCAGGGGATGCCAAAAGAGTGAACCAAGATTGCAATAAAGTGAGAATGAAACAGCATGTTTACTTTGAGTCAGTGCCAGCAAGAGGTATCTGTAACCAGCATCCAACCTGCCTTGAATCTACTGTGGTGCACATCTGAATTTCATCTTTGGCACTGAGACATGCACATATGGTAATCTTGGTCTTCTCATTAGTTCCTTGTCCCCATTTTCCTACATAAAAGATGGACTTTGGCATCGATACAAGTTCTCAATGATGCTGCCGGTACAATAAAGACAAGAATCTAATGTACAGCCATTTTTCCCTATCAATTCCCTCTAGCAATATAGGGAGGAGTGTCAGATATGGTTGTGTGCATATAGGTGTCGAAAGCTCTGCATTTATACAATGGATGCCCCAGATTATTTGCTCACAAGAAACAGTTTCTTCCCAGACGTTCAGTTCAGATTGTAATTATATTGGAATGAAGCAGAGAAGTAAGATTTGCCACCAGAACAGATGCAGCAAATCATTCCTTAATGATCATTCCTTAAATGGACACAGATAAATTTGCAGTGCAAACATGACCCCCTTTTTTATTAGCAGTCTGACTAGCTTTCATTATAAATGTATTTATTCTTGATTAATCATTTCTTGTTTCTCCTACAGCCAAATATATTGTATAGAAAATGCTCATGGACAGCTGGTGCGGGACCTAGATTTTAATCCCAACAAACAGTACTATCTGGCTAGTTGTGGAGATGACTGCAAGGTGAAATTCTGGGATACCAGAAACATCAATGAGGCAGTGAAGACGCTAGAAGAACATTCCCACTGGTAAAGTGAAATTATTTGGCAGTTTTCTAAAATTCAGTTTTCATTGTCCTGTTCTGAATAACTTCTAGACAGGTTCATATTGGATTACAGATCTTCATCTTTTTCTCAACACAACAAATATATAGTTTATACACTTTAAAAGTTTAAAAGAGCCAGTTTGGTATAATGGCTAAGGCAGCAGGCTAGAAACAAGGAGAAACAGCTGGGTGGTTTTGGGCCAGTCACTTTCTATCAACCCTAAGAAGGAAGCAATAGCAAACCACTTCTGAAAAACCTTGCCCAGAAAACTGTTCAGTTTCTGAGAATCAGCACTATTAAACGGAAGAAAAATAAACACTTTAAAAGCTAACAAAAGTCTCTTTTTAGGAAGGTATTGCCTGTACTGTGTTATCTATGCTGAAAAGTACTTTTAATATGTGTTTATAGTAGATCTTAATTATTTCTTTTTGTAGAAGATTAGCACTGAAAGACTTGTATTGTCCAGAGACAGAATGTTCATATTTCAAATTCTTTATGGCAACAATATAAGTGGGAAAACAGTTCTAAACCTTGAAATCACTTAGTTCACCATGCAGCTTCTTAACATCTTTTCTTGATTAGATTATTATCTGTTACAGCAGCAGAACATCTGAAGACATTGACATGATATGTAAACCTAAAAACACAATAATGCTAATTCCCTTTTATGGACTCTTTTACTGTCACTAAGAGTCTAGGATAGAATTTATAAACCTTAATTTTTGGTGTATATGAAGGAAAATGTTGTACATTCCTTATATGTTCATGCAAATGCTAGATTTACAATATTTTAATGGTTTTTGGTTTGAAAATATTAAGACTTCTGCCTTAGGGGAAACAACAAAAAGACCAGGTACTAAACTATTTGCAGACTCAAATCTCAGCAGTTCCACACAAAACTACATACCACTTCAAATGGAAAAGAACTAGACCACTGCTCCATGGGAGAGCTTAGTCAATTTATTTCTGCCTCAGTTGTGTTATATTTGAAAATACAGTAAAACAAGTCATTTGCTCACTTTGTTGTGGTTCTGAGTTGTGATTGGTTATGGTTGGTCACTTGATTGTGGTTTTGGTTCTGGGACTTGGGAAGTACAAGTTATCCCCCCCTTTAAATTTAGCTTTCGAACTTACCCTGACAGCAAACATTGTTAATTATGCATGAGTGAATTCTGGAAACCTAAATGGAAAGTAATATGTAGCAGAATCCTGGGTCTTACTCGAACTCCCAAGAAAAGTAGTTCAGTAGTCTTTTCACATGCTTTCTAGCCCAGAGTCAAAGAGTGTCTTCTTCTTCTAGCCTGATAGGATGTATTAAGTTGAATCCAACATAAATAGGCATTCTACTATCCAGCAATATGTAATAGTTAAAATATTTGAATAAAACTGGAAACTTCCAGGGGGATGTAGAGATAAGACAGCCAGAGTTTACATGAGCTTTTGAGTCTTAAATTATATTTTCCCTCTGTTGGAGCATAAACTCTGAAACTAATTATTTATTAAACTTTATCTGAAGTTCAACCTAGTTCAGAGGGACAACAGAAGGGACAGTGGAAAGAGGGAATATAAAAAGCATTGTAAATTAGCTAACATTTGGGAACTTAAACCTAGTTATGCTACTATATGGTACCTAAAGTTTGTACCTTAATATATATGTGTGGGCTTTAATGCTCCTTTAGGAGGTTACAACTGAACACAAAAATATTGGAAGAATAAGATTGGGAAAACCCAGTTCAAGTCCACCTCATCCATGGAAACTCACTAGGTGAGTTTAATTTATCAGTCTCAACCCAACATACCAAACAGTAGTTCTGAGCATAAAATGAAAATTGGTTCTTATGTAAACTGCCTTGAGCTTCTGTAAAAAATGTGGGATATAAATCAAACTGAAGGGATTAGGTTCTGACAAGATCTTCTCACAAAATAATGAGTTGGTAGAAACTAACTTTTGTCCTTCTCTGTTCTACATTTCCCTGTAGCCTGCCATCTTTTACTACACAGTCCTGTAATCCTCTGGAATGGATTGAGTTCAGGGATATGAAGATATTGTTAGAAATCTTTATTTCTCTTTTACCAGTGAGGAACAGGAAACCTCTTTTACCAGTGAGGAACAGGAAACCTCACTTATGGATCTCTTTATCCAATTGAATGGATTCAGAATAAGCAAGTAGTGTGTGATATCTTTCACAGAGTGGAGAAGGGGAACATAGCTTGTATATACTTAATATTAACAATGTTGTGGTACATCTGTACCACATGTTTCCAAACTTACTCAATTCACAATGCCCTTAGTGTCTCAATAATTTTTTTTGTTCCCAAACTACTTCCAATACTGTTCAAGGGGGTCACCAACCTATCTGGATCAGATTTTTTTCTTTCCCTACAGGGTAGGGATTATAGGAGGTTGCAGAGGTTGGAGAATTGAATGAAAATCTCCTTCAGTTTCTCTGTGTGGTGTTCTACTTTTGTGAATTCTGGATCTAATCCATTATAGATTTGATCAAACCAAGCAACTTGTTTCTCATAGCAAATAAACAGATTTATTACAGTCATAGGTCATTGTTCTTAATATGAGGCTTGATAGTTCATCAGTCAAGATGTTGCCAGAATATTTAGTTGCAATATGCAATAATTCCTCTAGGAACTGATCTTCTTCTTTTTTTTAGGGTATGGAATGTACGATACAATCATTCTCATGACCAGTTAGTACTTACTGGCAGCAGTGACAGCAGAGTCATTCTGTCCAACATGGTATCAATTTCTTCTGAGCCTTTTGGACACTTGGTAGATGATGATGAATTTAGTGATCAAGAAGACCGTCAACAAGATGACAAGTAAGAAACTTACTTGTTTTTAATAAATTGGGTAAAGATGGTGTAAGTTCTAATTATATCTTGGATAATGGGAATCTCTCTACTAATTTAAGATATTTGTATATACACCTTACAGGTAAGTACTCAATGGATTAGAAATAATTTTATCTTAAGGCAATAGAAATGACACTTCTCCTTTTTTAAATTACTTTATACTATATAGGTAATCCTCAATTTATAACCATTTATTTAGTGACCATTTAAAGTTATAGTAACACTGAAGAAAGTGATTTACATCAGTCCTTACACTTAACAACTGTCATAGCATCTCACATCATGTCCCTGTGGGATCTTCTTAGCTGGCTTCCAACAAGCAAAATCAATGGGGAAACCAGATCCACTTAATAACAGCATGATTCACTTAACAACTGCAGTGATTTGTTTGATAACCATGGCAAAAAGTTCATAAAATGAGGCATGACACTCTTAATAACCACTTGCTTAGCAATGGAATTTCTGGTCCCAATTGTGGTCATAACCTGAGGATTACCTTTACACATTAAGGCCACAAGATCACATGGATTTGGATCCAAAACTCAAGGATCTATTTTTTTTAAAAAAAAGTCTTATTATAACTTCTATAGATTCATATGTTGCACAGGTGGAGGAAGGTTTTGTTTCCCCAAGAATGATTTCCTGGTGTATGTTCCCTTGTTGATTTCCGTAATTAACTCTATAACACAGAACAACAGAGTTTACATTTGTACAGCTTTTAAGTTTTAAGTATTGCTTGAAAAATTGTCACTTGCTTATTTATTCCTAAATTCCTCTACCCAAATCAAATTTCTTCTGCATTTTTAAATAACTGGGATCTACTATAATATCCCATGGTATCCTTTTGGACTAACTGCAGGGTTTGGGGCTGGGCAGCACAGTTCTGCACTGGTTTGGCTCCTTTCTCCAAAGCCAGTCCCAATCAGTGTTAATAGGGAGTAAGAGGTTCAGTTCTTGGCCGCTCTTATGTGGTGTGCCACAGGGCTCAATACTCTCTCTGCTCCTATTTAACAACTATATGAAACTGCTGGGTGAGATCATCCATCACCAAGGCATGAGATATCACCAGTATGCGGATGATACTCAAATTTACATCTCCATCCTCATAATCCATGTGTTGCTACCAATGCTCTTTCTCATTGCCTGGAGGCTATAGGGTCTGGATGGGGGACAATAGGCTTCAGCTGAACCCTGGCAAAACCGAGTGGCTTTGGGTGCCTGGGGCTTCTGGTTCCAGTACTTTAACATCTTTAATTCTGGATGGGGTGGCACTGCCCCTGACAGACCTGGTGTGCAATCTGGGGGTTCCAGATTAGCAGTTATATTTTATGGTTTTTAATGTTTTTATTGTGAGGTGATGAGAGTTGTTCTGGTTTGGCGGCATATGAATTTAATAAATAAATAAAAATAAATAATGTCCATGTCCTATATTGTACTCTGCACTACACTTGCCCACTTCTTATGTTTTTTCATACATTTTATCTTCACTAGACCCAGAAAAATCAAAGGAAAATGACATTCAATGAATTGTCCTGAAAGATATATTAGGATGGAATCCCGAAAACTCCAGATCACACTTATCTATTACAAGTTCTACTTGTGTTGTTTTTGAGAAATGATATGGTAAATAATAAACTTGAGGACTCTAAAAATGCTCTTTTTATCTTTTAGGATTCTTGTCACTCATATTTTGCCAGTGAGAGAATTGGATGTCAGTCCTCAAATATCTTTTTTGCTCCTATATATGTATCTGGAACAGAAAACACAATTCATTTAATTTCAAATTTCTTTAAATACCACATAACAGAGAAAAAGAGCAAGCACAATAGTATTAGATGAACCTCTGGTTACCATGATTCCAAAACATTGCACCTTTCAGCTTGCAGAAAAGGTTTTTGATTGTGAAAGTTCAGGAAACTTCCCCACTGTTTATTTAGGTCCAACAAGTAGATCCAGCCATGTGATCATCTTCTAAAGAAAGAGGATGAGAATCCAGATTAACCTCAGTTTTGCTTATCCTTACAAAAATGTAAAATGAAAAATCAGTCAAAGGTCTTTAAAGCACCAGCTTGGAGTCATCTTGTCCTGAGGACCGAGGAGTGACAGGAACTTTTTAAAACCTATAGACAGGAACTCTATAGGTCATAATCAACCCATGTAAGACTTCAGTAGCCTAACTTCCTGCTTAAAGAAAACACTACAGTTGCCCTAGTAGAAAGGGTTCAGTTAGCAGAACTCACTGAATAATCCAGGACTACATAAGGATTCTAAATTTGAAGAGTGGATGATAGAAGCAACCAGACTGAAATATTCTAAGTAGTTAAGGCCCCAGGCTAGAAACGAGGAGACTGCGAGTTCTAGTCCTGCCTTAAGCATGAAAGCTGTCTGGGTGTCCTTGGGACAGTCACTCATTCTCAGCCCAACCCACCTCATAAGTTTGTTGTGGAGAAAATAGGAGGAGGATGGAATATTAGATACATTTGCCACTTTAAGTTACTTATAAAAATAATAAAGCTAGGATAAAAATAGATAAAATTACAATAAAGAATTAAACAGGTTGATATATACTGTACTTGATCAAAATATTAAATGCAAAGCAAATTAAGATCAAAATCAATTTCAGCCAATGGTCTTTTATACTTCTAGTTAAAAGATATTGTACAGTTTTTGTTTTATCCTTCTATGACAGAGGATTGCAAGACAGGTCATTTGTGAACTTTTCATAAGCACTTAATTGGTAAAAATCCAAGTAAACCATAAAAGCCAAAAATGAACTCTAAAACCTGGAGGAATGTCCAAGAAAATGGCCAGTGTGGTATATTCCAAATAAGTATTGCAAGTTGCAGGGGAAAAAAAACTGCATGTGAACTGGCTGAATACATACATGGTTCTACGCCATGATGTAACATATTTGATTTTGGAGAGCTTAAAAGAACTTTAAGGAGAGCATGCCAAAACCCAGTCATTATGGTTACATGTTATGTGAACAAGAGCTAAACAAAGAGGAGCTGTATACATTGTGTCGATCCATCCGCTAATTGGATCTGAGTTGGCATGACCAGTAGGCAAGGAGGACCTAAGAACATAGTGGAACTAAAACAACAGCTGCTGTCTTCATTCACCTACTTTGCAGTGTTATTTTCCATTCCATACAGGATGTCTTGTGTGATGGCATGAAATTCCCAGTAGTATTTCCTTGCTGCTCCACAGCTGGATCAACACTTTTCCGGGGCTGTTTAAAAATTAAAACATGAATTAAGGAAAATTACAAATATGCTAGATAGATGACAGCACCCTTATTATCCCTTCTCAAGCATTTGTCTCAAGAGACAAATTTATTTCATTAATCCTCTTGATCCCACTAAATTTCTGTGATATCCACTAAATCTAAGGCTTTTAATATTACTTGGATTTGCTTATCTGGAAATTTGAGATATAAAAGTTTGTGATTCTCAGTACACTAGGGAAGAATTTTACTGTTGTGTCCTTGTCCTCATTTATGGATATGCACAGCAGCCTTATTTGCTGTCTGCTTAACTGCTAATTTGTTGTACAAGCAGTTGATTAAGAGATTAGAGTATTCTCCATATGAAAATGATGAGGCAGGATTTAAGTGATGACTGGAGATATAAACTCACCATATGGAGAAAGAGAATGCAGAGTATTTTCTCCCTTTTCATAATATATCTTAGGGTCACTCTCCCAGTGTTAGTCATTTGTGAGAATTTTCAATACAGGGAATTATCTGATACGAAGCATGATGATATGATATTAGTACTGGCTACTAACGTATCTTTAATGGCAGAAAGTGAAGAGGAGCTAAAGAGCCTCTTGATGAGGGTGAAAGAGGAGAGTGCAAAAGCTGGCTTGAAA
>JANHZU010005410.1:66705-81424 GCA_032468055.1 Acrochordus granulatus | reverse complement strand
TATCTATCTATCTATCTATCTATCTATCTATCTATCTATCTATCTATCTATCTCATCCTCTGCCATCCCCTTCTCCTTTTCCCTTTAATCTTGCCAGCATCATAGCCTCTTCCAATGAGTCTTCTCTTTATATTAGGTGGCCAAAATATTTGAGTTAAGCTTAAGTATCTAACCTTCCAATGAACAATCAGAGTTGATTTCTTTTAGGATTGACAAGTTTGATCTCCTTGCAGTCCAAGGGATTCTCAAAAGACTTCTCCAGCACCACAAATTGAAAGCATCAGTTCTTCAGCACTCAGCCTTCCTTAAAAGTTTTGACTATATAGATCTTTTTCAGCAAGGTAATGTCTCTGCTTCTTAATACACTGTCCAGATTTGCCATAGCTTTCCTCCCAAGGAGTAAGTGTCTTTTGTTTTCATGGCTGCAGTCACCATCTGCACTGATCTTGGAGCCCAAGAAGGTAAAATCTGCCACTGCTTCCATTTCTTCCCCTTCTATTTGCCAGGGAGTGATGGGACCAGTCGCCATGATCTTAGTTTTTTTAATGTTGAGTTTCAAGACAGCTTTTGCATTCTCCTATTTCACTCTCATCAAGAGGCTCTTTAGTTCCTCTTCACTTTCTGCCATTAGAGAGGAATTGTTTGCATATCTGAGGTTGTTGAGATTTCTTCTAGCAGTCTTAATTCTGGCTTGTGATTCAACCAGCCTGGCATTTCACGTGATGTACTCTGCATAAAAGTTGAATAAACAGGGTGACAAGATGCAGTTTTGTCATAATCCTTTCCCAATATTGAACTAATCCATTGTTCCATGTTTGGTTCTAACTGTTGCTTCTGGACCATTCAACAGGTTTTTCAAGAGACAGATAAGGTGGTCTGGCACTCCCATCTTTTTAAGAAATTGCCATAGTTTGTTGTGATCCACACAATCAAAGGCTTTAGTATAGTCAATGAAGCAGAAGTAGATGATCTTCTGGAACTCACTTGTTTTTTTCATGATCCAGCAAATGTTGGCAATTTGATCTCTAGTTCCTCTGTCTCTTCAAAACCCTGCTTGCACCTCTAGCAGTTCTCTGTTCACATATTGCTGAAGCCTAGCTTGTAGTATTCTGAGAATAAATTTGCAAGCAAGTGAAATAAGCACAATTGCACAGTTGTTTAACTATTCTTTGGCATAGTCCTTCTTTGGGATTGGAATGTGAATTGTTCTTTTCCAATTCTTTGCCCACTGTTGAGTTTTCTAATTTTATTTTTTTTACATTTATATGCTGCCAATCTCGAAAGACTCTTGGTGGCTTACAAGCATTATATAGATACATTTCTAAACTCCACCTCCCTCAGCTGGCCAGCAATATTCACATCTGGGGCATCCTCTGTGGCTCCTGCTCTGCTCCTGAAACAGGCAAGTCCAGCACCAACTTGTTGTTTCTGCTGCTGCCGGCTGGCTTCTGCCCGAAGGGGTACCCATTCATTTACTTACATTTTTACATGCTTTCAAATTGCTGGGTGGGCAGGAGCTGGAGGCAAGTGATGGGAGCTCACCCCATCATGTGGTGCTGCAGCTTGAACCACCAGAGTGCTGGCCATCTCTGGTTGACACAACTGGTGTCATTAAACCGCTGTGCCAACGCACTTCCTCATTTGCTGGCATCTTGAGTAAAGCACTTTCACAGCATCATCTTTTAGGATTTGAAATAGTTCATCTGGAATACCATCACCTCCACTAGCTTTGTTGTTGGTAATGTTTCCTAAGGCCCACTTGACTTCACACTCCAGGATGTCCAACTCTAGGTCAGTGACCACACCATCATGGTCATCAGGGACATTTAGATCTTTCTTGTAGAGCTCTTCTGTGTATTCTTGGCATCTCTTCTTAATCTCTCCTGCTTCTATTAGATCACAACCATTTTTGTCCTTTATCATGCCCATTTTTGCACAAAGCATTCCATTGATATCTCCAATTGTCTCAAAGAGCTCTCCAATCTTTCCCAGTCTGTTGTTTTCCTCTATTTATTTGTATGGTTCATTGACGAAGTTCTTCTGATCTCTCCTTGCTATTCTCGGAAATCTGCATTCAGTTGGGTATATCTTGCTCTTTCTCTCTTGACTTTTGCTTTCTTTCTTTCCTCAGCCATTTATAAAGCCTCATCTGACAGCCACTTTGCTTCCTTGCATTTATTTTTTCTTTTGGGTGGTTTTAGTGGCTACCTCTTGTACAATGTCATGCACCTTCATCCATAGCTCTTCACGTACTCTATCTACCATATCTAATCCTTTAAATCTATTCCTCACCTTCATTTTATATTCATTAGGTATGATTGAGATCATACCTAAATGGCCAAGTGGTTTTCCCTACTTTCTTCAATTTCAGTCTGAATTTTGCAATCAGAAACTTATGATCTGAGCACAGTTAGCTCCAGATCTTGTTTTTACTCACTGTATAGAGTTTCTCCATTTTTGATTTCAAAGAATATAATCAATCTGATTTTGGTGTTGACCATTTGGTGATGTCTATGTGCAGAGTCACCTGTTGGGTTCTAGGAAAAATGTATTTGTTATGACCAGCATATTATTTTGACAAAATTCTGTTAGCCGTTTGCTGTGCTTCATTTTATACTCCAAGGCTAAACTTGCTTGTTATTCCCTTATCTTTTGACGTCCTACTTTAGTATTCCAATCCCCTAGGATGAAAAGGACTTTTTTTTTTCATGTGAGTTTTAGAAGGTGTTGCAGGCCTTCATAGAACTGGTCAACTTCAGCCTCTTTGGCATCAGTGGTTGAGGCATAGAGTTGGATTTCTGGAATGTTGAATGATTTGCTTGGAGTCAAACCAAGATCATTCTGTCATTTTTGAGATTGTACCCCAGTACTTCTTTTCTCACTCTTTTATTGATTATGATGGCTACTCAATTTATTCTAAGAGATTCATGTCCACAGTAGTAGATATAATGGTCATTTGAATTAAATTTGCTTATTCTTATCCTCTTTAGTTCAATGATTCTCAAGATGTCAATGTTCAATCTTGCCATCTCATGTTTGACCACATCCAGCTTAGGTTGATTCATAGGTCTTACATTCCAGGTTGCGATGCAATTGTGATCTTTACATCACTGGACTTTCATTTCACCTCCAGTCATATGCATGGCAGAGCATCATGTTTAGGAATATTTTCATTAATCCAGATCATGATAAGTAGTAAAAATTGCAAAATGTTTCTTAAAAAAGTAATTGAACTTTAATTAAAAGATATTATTGAAGACATTTCACCTTCTATCCAAAAGCCTTTTTCAATACATCTAAAATGGTCATATTTCCTGATCATTCCAGCAGTTTGCTTCTTAGGACCACCTCTAAAAATTTTCTAGTGTTTAGCTCAAATTCATCTCACATGAGAAAAATAGACTTAACATATGGTCTTTGAAAGCATATTAATTCATGATGTCTGCCAAATTTAATAAAACATGAACTTGTAAAAAATAATATTTTCACATATATTTATCATATTTATATGCTGCCCATCTCAGAAGTCACTCTAGGTGGCTCACAACTGACACAGATAAAAAGAATAAAGTTTAATAGTAATAATAAAAATAATTAAATAGCAAGATGAAAGAAGGGGAGCAAGAAGTACATGAGTAGAAGTGGAATAATTATCCAACAACGACCTCCATGATGACAAACTCCCAATGGAGCTCCAAACTAATTTGCAGAACCAGGATTCACACCTTTTCTGAAGGCCAACAGGAAGGAAGCAGACCTCATCTTGGGGGGTACACTATTTCATAAGGGTGGGAGACACAGCAGAAAAAATTCTAATCTTGGACCTCACCAGCCAGAATTCCTTGACTGATGGGGTCCACAGCATGCCTGCTTTGCTGGCCCTGGTGGGGTAGGCCAAATCCATTGGGGTGAAACAGTGCCACAGATAACCTGGACCAATACCATGAAGGTCTTTAAAGGTAAGAACCAACAATTTGAATTGCACTTGGAAGCAAACTGGCAGCCAGTGAAGCTTGGAGAATGGTCGCAAATATGGGTCATCTAGGGGCCTCAAGAATTGTCCATGTGGCTGCATTTTGCATCAGCTGTAGCTTCCAAATGCTCTTCAAGTATAGCTTCATGTAGAGCACATTGCAATAGTCCAAATGAGAAATAACATTAGTGATAGAGCACATGAACTCATGATTTGAGAAAGGGCACAACTGATGCACAACAGGAGTTGTGCAAAGGCCCTCTTAACCACATTTGCTTCCTGCTCTTTGAGAAGGAGATGTGTGTCCAAGAGAAGAACCAAGGTTTTCACTAGGTATGTCGGGGCAATGCTATACCACCCAGAAGTAAAGAAGATAGAACCAAGATTCTGAAGTTCCAGGCACCCAAATCCACTTGGTCTTACTAGGATTCAACTGAAGTATGTTGTTCTCCATCCCAGCCCTCAGTCTCCAGACAACTTGAGAGGACAGCAGCAGCATCACTTGGATTACCAGGGGTGGAGATGTAAATTTGAATACCATCAGTGTATTGTTGGTACCTCATTATATGGTGGCAGATGATCTCACCCAGCAGTTTCATATAGATGTTAAAAAGGAGAAAGTACTGAGCCCTGTGGCATACCACAAAGAAGCTGGTGAGGGCTGGATCTCTCACTCCCAATCAACATCGATTGGGACCAGAATTGGAGAAAGGAGTCAAACCAGCACACGACTGTGCATCCAGATGTAATCCCTGCAGCCAGTCCAAAAGGATATAATGGTCAATGGTATCAAAGACTGACAGAAGGTCAAGGAGAGCATGCATGATCATCAGGTGTGATCCATCCTCAGAGAAATGTAAAATCATATACACACTATATTGATTACAGGAAAAGATGGTTGTGACCATAATGGAAATAACTCAATGCAGACAGGCAAGGAAATGTTCAGCTTTGGACCAGAAAGTGCAAAAGTTAAAATCACCCACTAATGCTGCCCTGGTGCACAACCTAGTGAGTGTGAAACTTAGCAAATATGAATTGAAGCTTTTGGAACATGAGGCAGGGCACAACATTGGAGATGCCTCCCTGAGACATTGTGTAGCAGCCTGTGAGGGCATGTTAACTATGGTGGAAATGGGTGCTGAGAACAAACATCTAATTAGAAAAAAATCTCGGCAATGCTTGCCATCCATAGACTGATAAACACCTTTCCTCCTGCCCAGCAGCAGGCTTTATGAGAACTTTAAAAATGGGATGATATCATAATAATACCATCTGATAAGGGATGTTCAACTGTCATCCTGACATGTGAGGAGTACAACAACAAAGCTCTCACTTTACTTGAAGACAACAGCTCATACAAACCAATACTGGAAAAAGAGGTGAGGGGCTTCTACTGGTGTTTGGAACTCTACCTCAAAGGCTTAAAGCAAGTCTCCGCTATTGGTTCGAGCAAATGGACTGTCATGTGCCCCATTGATGTACATCCAGCAAGGTTTTATGGCCTGCCAAAGGTGAGTACAAGGTGAGTACTCACCACAAGGTGAGTACTCTGCAGCCTACAGTGGCCTTAAGAGGTAGTGAGGACTATAATTTGGCAAAGTTTTTGGCCCCCAAATTGAAGTTTTTAACTCAAAACTCCAGCCCAACAGTAACTCTAGACCAACAGTAACATCAGCACAGCATTTTTTTGCAGATTTAAAGGGGCAAAGGATCATACCTGAAGAGGTAACAGTGTAACTTAATGTTACATTACTATTCATCTCAATCCCCTTGATGCTAGCTATGAACACCCTAGCCCTTTAACTGGAGGAATTGTACATTGAGATGGACCACTACCTGAGCAAATCCAACATCATGGACTCTATAGGTTTTGCCAAAGAACTTGCTTTACTTTTCAAGAAATGATCTATGACCAAACTAAAGGGATGCCAATGGGATCCTCCTTCTCAGGAATCATTGCGGAACTGGTTCTGCAGAGGGTGGCTGCAAGGGTGTTTAAGCAATACTGGCTATTGTTTTGGTGCAGGTACGTGAATGACACTTTTGCCATTATTTGCAAGGCTGATTTGAAAAGGTTTCATGAAATTCTCAATAGAGAGTTTCCAGATGTTCAATTTATGATAGAAGATAGGCAAAATGATGTATCATTGGAAACAACTGTATACCAAAAGAGCACCAGTACAGTCCAATTCCTCAGTTATACCAGCAGCCACCTGCTCATCCATGAAAAGAATTGTGTGCTTGAATTATTTAAAAGAGTGGATACTTGTGGCTAAAGAGGAGGAAACCTGGCTCCTATACCAGTGATTCCAGACTAATGGCTAAACACGTTTGAGGCAGCACCATATATCCCCAGAACAGGATAGCATAAAGTATTGGTACTTCTACCTTATATATCTGGGGTTTTCAAGGCAACTGAACAATTTCTTCACCACTATGTGGTCAGAGTGGCACATTGGCCAGATAGGACCTTCCACAATCAAATAATGCATTACAAGGATCAAGTCCTTCCAGGAGAGCAATCAGGCATCATATACCACAACAAGTGTAATGACTGTTAAAGCAATTATGTTGGCCAGGCAGGATGCAAGTTGAACACCAGTCTGCATAAACATGTAGTGGTGATCCGCTGCAATGATCCAAACTCCCAGATGGCCTTGCATGCCCACAAATGCAGTCATACATTTGCCCTACTGTAGATCACCATTGTGGGGCAAGAAGACAATAGGACAGTGAGAGAGACAATTGAGGCATGGGAGACAAATGCAATGGTCATTAACAGATGTGTAGAGCTCCTTTCTGTGTATTCTGCTACACTTTAATATTCTTTGTTGCAGGGAGAAAAACTCCTGATCACTCTCCTCCCCTGCCGTTTTCCCCCTACCTCCTTCCCTTTCCCCTCCTCACTGTTCTCCATCTCTATTATTATTTCCACTTGGCAGACATCTCTCTATGAAGATTATGGTTCTCCCACCCTATTTCACTCTGCCTTTCAGTTCTTTATTTTTTAGTGTTACTGATAACAATATCAACTGAGATATTGTATCTCAGTTGTTTATTTTTTTTGTTGTTTGTTTATTTTTTATTGTTACTGATAACAATATCAACTGAGAACTGCAGACAGTTCTCCTTGATGGATGTTCTTTTTCTATCCCATTTTGCTTTGCATATGGAGAGGATTGTAGAAGGCATCTTTTTTTGCCCATTCCCCACCCCACTAGAGTTACCTGGTGGTTTGTGTCTTGTGCTGCTGCATAGAGTGGTGCAGGTAGCTCCTGCTTCCCTCCTGTTTCCTCATGCCTTCCCCCTTCCTTTTTTTAATCTTCCTCCCCCTTGGATTGCCCTTGTGTTTTGTTGTTTCTATTCTGTTGCTGTTTTCGTGCTGCTGCTGAGAGTGGTGCAGATGGCTTCTGCTCTGCTCCTGCTTCCTTGTGCCTTCCCTCTTCCTTCTTCTTCCTCTCCTTCCCCATCCCCTGGACAAGTTCCCTTGCACATTCCCATTTCTCTTCTCTTCCCTTCCAGTTCCATTTCTATTTTCTTGTGTGTTATGTCTATATTTTTCACTTGGAACTCAACAAAAGTCCTTAGCAGTGGTGAAGAGGGACAGCTCAAGACCTTGACAGGGAGAGAGGAGTGGGGGATCTGAAGACAGGATAAAAGCTGATCATATATACACAGTGACGTGTTAATTTTTGTGTTTGAGTCATGACCACTTTTCTTGTCATTGATATGGTGTGCATATGATTTTACATTTCTCTGAGGATGGAACCCCATTTGGGTCCAAAAGCAAAGAACAATAAAAATAATAATTTTATCCCAGTGCGTGATCTTCCTTCTATATGTAATGATATTTTGCCTCTCCTATTACCATGAGGTAGGCCTTAATAGCAGCTCTAAGTCATGTCTGGTGAAATTCATCCCTCATCTTCCCCCAGTGGTATTCTAGGTATTTTTTAAACCACAAATCCTTCATGAGCCACAGGGAGTGATGGATATAATGGATCAAGAGAGGCCACACAGGTGTGATCCTATCCAAAGCCTCAGCCACTTCTGATTCCAGTACATAACTAGAGCTTCAGAGGACCACAGAGCAAAGCCTCCAGAATGTACCTCCATTCCCTATGAAACCCATCAGGATACATCAGTCAATGTGGGGGATCACTTGAATGGGACCAGCCTTCCTGTGGAGGGGGAGAGCAAAAGAAAATATCAAGGCAGCAGGAAATTATGACAGGGGGATAATTATAGATCCCCACCAGATCATATTGCCATTCCTCCAACAAGAAAATCACAACCAGAATGTGACTCCTATCCTGAGTCAGGCCTTGGATGATTTGGGATAGGCCCATAACTGTCATGGTCACCATGAACTCCTGAGCAGCCTCTAAGGCCAAAACCAGGGACAGAGGGTTGAAATCACCCAGAAACATCAGTCTGGGGAGCTCCACTGCCATCCCTGAGATGGCCTCTAGCAGCTCAGGCAGGAACTTGCTATGCAGCAGGGAGGCTGGTACACAAGCAACATTCTCAATTAATCCTTTGAGCCCAGCTTCAAGAATAGGTCTCACAGCTGGATTTGTAAAGCAAGTCCCCAAAAGGCAAGAAGAGAATCTCAGATGTCTATTGCCACACTGCCTCCCCTTCCCTGGGGTCTTAGCTGGTACCAAACCCTAACCTGACTGTGCACTTCTCTGAGAGGGGAACACCCCCTTCTGGAGTTAACCAGGTCTTGGTGATGCATTCCAGGTCAGCTTGCTCTTCTCAATGATATTGTGTGGTAGGAAGCCTTATTATTGATCAATCTGGTATTTACCAGTGGAAGCCAAACCCCAAGGCCACTGAGGGTTTGCAATCCAGAGGCTAGGCTTGAACTCAGGGATCCAGAACATACCACTGGTAATAAGATCAGGAGTATCTTCCCCTGTAACAGTCTGCCTCTGGTACTCATAGTACCTCATGCCCATCACCACCTTTATGTATTGTAAGACCCAAGAGCCCCTAAGGTAATCATCCTCATCCCAACCTACTCTCGCTTCTTTCAGAGCCATCAGTTCTGCCATTCACTCATGAAAGATAAAACATTAAAATACTATCTAATATTTACTATTTATATAATATTTAAATATTAACAGACAATACTGTAAAAATAAGTTTGTATTCGTAGAAACTTAACAGACTTGTTTTCTTGAACAAGGCTTCAGTTTTCAAGCCCTTTGGGAAATATAATGTAAGTAATTTTTAAGAAATGCAATTGGTGCTTGAACAGGTTAATGGGTTAAAGCTGTCCTTCCCTTTCCTCATTAACTCATATTTTATATTGCAAATTATTATTATTTTTAAACTCCTTGTTGCTTGGAGATTTGACTGGTCCCATCATGCAACTTTCTAACAAGGTTAAGGATTAATTAATTAATTCATTGGAGATGTTGCTATATTTCCTACAGTGGAAAAAATAAATAACTAATGCAGGCCAATGGGATCAAATTACACAAACAGCATAAGATCAAAGCAGATCTTTCAACATTTGAATCAATAAATGAGATAGTTGTGCAGGACAATATGTCACAGGTATCATTTCAGGAGCAGCAGCCATGTTAGGTAGTTGTAAGAATAAATGTTTAAGTAAGATTAATCTCACAGACACTTAAGGTTAAATTGCAGCTTGCATGGATCCAAATAAGCCGTCAGTAAAGCATTATTTAGATGCCCATGAGTTGCTATTATTGTATGTCATCACAGAAAGGCATCTGATTAAGCCAAGGCTCCAACTAGAGTATAGATAGATGAAAAGAGGCATGTGCCTAACTGTTATGGCATTTAGAGCTGAAATAGAAGGGTTGAATATTCAAAGGAAGGCATATCAAGCACCTGTGTTTCCCCATGTTAGGGAACAGAGTTTGAAAGTGAATGAACCAACACAACAGTAAGTATCTTAAAAGAACTGGGAGGAAATGTAAATTTGCATCAGGTCCAGTAAAATCAAAAGTATTCTTTCTTTGAATCACAGAGATAGAACTTCCAGAATCTAGATGATATCAGGGATGAAGATGAAGACTCTGTTCATATCTTCTAGCTATCTTTTCATGCAGTTAAATATATAAAAACTAGGAATGCTTGTAATGATTTCATTTTTCTGGTCCTTTTCATCTAAAATTCCAAAGGGTCTTGTTAAACAGGTACCGGTTGATTGGTGGCAAGACACAAGCTCAGGATTCAGAAGACCTTTATATTATGAGGTATGCAGTGACCCTTGTCAGATGATTATACAAACTGGATGATACCACATGACCTCAGATTTTTAGAAGATTTTTTTGGTGGGGGAGGGGGTCTTTTTAAAAATATGATGCCTAAGCTATGGTTTTATTATGTTTTCTGTTTCAACATGATAAAAAAACTATGCTGCAAATGTTTATTTGCCATGTAAATATCATTGTGTAACATATCATTGGTGGCAGGGAGTGGGGGTGAGTTGAAAAAAGAACCAAAGATGAGAAAGATTTTATTCGGTTGCATTTTTAAAATGATAGGACATAATTCTTATTTCCTAGACTACTTTGAAAATCAGAACAGTTGTATTTCTGACTGCATGCAGCTCTGAATTTTATAATGTACTTTTTGGTTCAATCTTGCCGACAAAATATCATCATTAGGGAAAAAATGTATAAAATATTAAAACATGTCAAATGTAAATTAATATTAATTTCTGTGTAGGATTGATATTTTTTGCTTTCAGAAATAAATTTAAAGATGTAGAAATTGGGTGAAATTTTAGGAATGAATTTGGTGAAACTGATAGAAATTGAGTGATCTATCTGAGAAAGGAATGTGCTTCAATTATCCAAAATAGGAACAGAGAGGCCAGTGAAATTCTCCTGACCCAAGGTAGATTCGGAAGTAATGTGTTGATTGTTAAGGTACACCTCAAAGGATAAGTGAGCTTTCAAGATGTCATGTTCTTCTTTAACAGAAATTAAAATCAAAAGAGAAGGATTTTGCAAAGGAAAGATTTACATACAATTCAAAATGGTGGACATCTTTAAAGCACAACATGATTCATAGCCTGGGTATCTACGGAACAACTTACACCCACTGGTTTCTGTCAAGCTATTATGATCTGGAGGAGAAAGTTCTCTCTGGATCCTAATGTTCTGGAAGTATAATCTTGGGGGAACCTTGTCACTACCCCCTTATCTGGAACAGCATTTCCTTGACAACACACAGGCTCCAACTCTTCTGACAAAGCTATAAAGAATCCAGGTTTTTTTCATCAGGCCTGTGAGATTTGAGGAAGTTTACAAATGTATCCCAGTAAGTATATGTTAATGGTGCTATATCAGTCTAAAAGAAGTTTGGTATTGGTGCTATGCTGTTCACCATATTTATAATTGGCTTGAATGAGGAGTTAGAAAAAAATGATTATCAAGTATGCAAAGAAACAAAGATAGGGGAGAGATCAAACACATTAAAGGAAATATTAGGATTTAGGGACACATTGGCAAATTGTAACATTGGAGAAATCAGCAAAGATAAATGGGGACAAATGTACTGATCACAAATTTTAGGAAGAAGAGTGATGAACTGGTGAATGTAGACAATCAAGATGATAAGAAACCTGGGAGGAAAAATGGGGAAAGGTTAATAATGTTGGATAAGTTTAATTTGAAGAAGCAGAAACAGCCGAGAGATGTGAGTATATGAAGAACTCTCATGTAAAAGATAGGGAAGAACTGTTCAAGTTCTGTTCCAGAAAACAGGATAAGAAACAGTTGACTTAAATAACACAGAAATAGATTTCAGTAGGGCATCAGGATAAAACCCCTAATAGTAAGAGCTATTTAGGCATTGAACAGACTGCGTCAAGAGGCAGTGAACTCTGTATTTTAAGCAGAGATTAGATGTTCAAGAATTGGGAATGCTGTAGTAACACCTTCTCTGTTGTGCCTAGAATTAGATTAGATTATCTTTAATTCTAAGGAATTTCCCATTGCAACATTTTATGATTATGGATACCAGGGGATAATTATTGCTTTCTCAAAAGGGTGAGGTCCATTCTGTGTGGACGTAACAAATTGCAGGGGCCTTCTGCATTTTATCATTGCTCTGGCTGCAAGGAAGACTGGAACTGGATTACAACTGCTTTATTTGATGTATTTTGAGCCAATAGGTATTCATAGATATATGAATCTATCTCTATTTGTACCCATCAAGTCCCCTTTTTCAAACTCCTGGTCATCAACTACATTGTCTAGAAAATTTAAGTGTTGGATTATCTCAGAACACTCCATAGTTTAACATATATCATAATGAAAAATACTTATGCAGTGACTACATATAAGCAGCAATGATTATATATGAGTATTAACAAATCCAGCAACTATTATGTTACAGTCAAAAAGCCCAACTCTTGTAATATTTAGAAGTCATTAAGTTGATAGGTTGGCAGTCTTTAGAGGGGAAATAAATGGAACTTCTGACCCATCAAGACACACTTACACATACATACTGTATGATGATTGTGACAGCTTTTCCCATGGCTGCTGACATCTACTTTTCATCCAAGCAAAATTTCATAGGGCTGTGCAGTAAAACTTTACAGACACAAAGGCTGCTTCAGTCTTGGATGTCTTTGAATGGCAATGAGTTGTTCATATTCCTTTTCCTCAACTGGATTGCCTATTCTGCCTTCCTTCTCCATTCTCCTTGCCCCTTTCTCTTCCTTTTTTAAATGTGGGCTCTTTCCCAGTGTGCACACTGACCAGAGAAGTTACTCCCACCTTGACTATTTCTGCAGATTATTAGCTGCAATTTTTGAGCTGAGAAATTATTTCAAATATATGGTCATGGATTATGCAAAGTGGCTTTGATTTGGTTTAGAATGATGCATTGTTTTGCTATGCTGATACACAGTAGGAATTAAAAACATTTAACTGATATATTTACTTTAATTTGGCAGAGGGCAGAAATGTAGTGGAGAATTAATTCAAATTATTTTAAACTATACTAGGATAACCTGAAAGTTTTGTTGGCTCATCAGGGTTGAATAACAATATTAATCACTAAGAAACTTAGCACCGTGTTTGATTTCTCTTTCACTAATACAAGAATTTGGATGGAAAGCAAGGATGAGTAGACTTTAATATAAAATCCCAAGTTGTACAATGGATAGTACTGATGCCAGAGAATTTCACTTCTGTTGGGGGAGTGTTTTAACTGTTCATCTTATTCTCCCTCCTTGCTATAGTAAGAAATTTATATTCAGAGCAATGCATGGGATCCATTTTTATTCGGAAATATTTCAAAGTAGCTTGGTTTCCAGCTTGAAATTTATATTAAATAAACAGAAACTAATTATGAGTCATTTGTCATAGAATTAATCTTGCTGGTTTCATGTAGAGTTCCTTCTAGCAGACTAACTCATCCTTAGCCAACAAAGATGCCCAATAAAAATCATTCTCTTGAATAAAGCTTCAAGGACAGGGTCACGTTTTCTTCTTCCCTTTATTGCACATAAAAACATGTTAGATTCCATTGGCTTCATATTTCTTTGAGAAAAAACAATGTATATATTTTATAGTTCAGGGCCTGTAGTTTCAAAATGAAATTTCCTAGCTGATCTGTTGAAAGATGTTTCCAGTCCAAAAAGCATCAAATCTTCAAGGGTGGCAGTGGTCATCTGAGAATCGCTGTTTGCCTCCAGGGGCCGTGTTCCACAATTTTCTGGTTGTGAGGCCATGTTCTTGAGATTGGGCTGGTGTTGGAATTGTTGCTAATATACCAGCCTCCCTGCTGCATTGCATCTTCCTTGCCTGAGCTGACTGAGACTATCTCAAGGCTAGCGGTGGAATTCCCCAGGCTGATGGTCCTGGGGGATTTCAATCTGCCCTCCCTGGGTTTGGCCTCAGGTTTGGCTCAGGAGTTCATGGCTTCCATGACAGCCATGGGCCTCTCCCAGATTATTGAGAGCCCCACTCGAGACAGTGGCTGCACTCCGGACATGATTTTCTTGTCGGAGCAATGGCAACGTGAATTAGAAGGAGAACTTTGTTGTCCCCCTTGTCATGGTCTGATCACGCCCTGGTGTCCTTGAGATACACTTATGCCACCCCCCTCTGGGCAGGTCCCACATAAGCAGCCCGCCCTGGGCACCTGATGAACCCAGAGGGGTTTCAGAGGGAGCTGGAGGATGTCCCAAGGGCATTGCTGCATGGTCCTGTTGAAGCATTGGTTGCATCTTGGAATTGGAAGGTGGCCGAGGGGTTGGATAGGATCATCCCTGTGTGACCTCTCTCCACCAAGCGCTCTTGGCACTCTCCGTGGTTCACGAAAGAGTTGCGGGGGCTGAAAAGGGCGAAAAGACGCCTGAAGCATCGCTGGCAGAAGACAAAGGAAGAGTCTGATCAGACACAACTTAGAGCTGCTATTGAAGTCTATCTTGTGGTGATCAGGGCAGAGAAACAGGATTATTTCTTTGCCCTTATCGCATCTGCAGAGTACTGACTGTCGGCTCTGTTTAGGGTCACCCACTCCTTTCTAGGTTGGGGGGAGCCGGCAGTCCTTCTTCAGGGCCAGGCGGAAGAATTTGCGGAGCACCTGTCAGATAAAGTCGCTTGGATTCGATCCCAGTTGAACGCTGATTGCGAGGCAGAGCGAGTGGAGATGCCGAGGAAGGAGTCTTGCCCAGTAATCTGGGATCAATTCAATTCTGTTGTTCCTGAGGAAGTGGACAGGGTCCTCGATGCAGTC
>JANHZU010005410.1:44933-55615 GCA_032468055.1 Acrochordus granulatus | reverse complement strand
AAAATTCTTCCTCTTTCAGTTTCCACCATCTGATTTTTGGTACAGTCCTCACTCTCTTCCTTCTCCTTGCTTCTAAGGTCATCTTTCAGACCACCATTCTATGTTGTCTAACTACACACTCTCCTGCCACCACCTTATAATCTCTGATCTCTTTCAGACTGCATCTCCTGCATAGGATGTAGTCTACCTGTGTGCACCTTCCTCCACTCTTATGTCACCCTGTGCTCATCCTTCTTCTTAAAATATGTGTTTGCCACTGCTATTTCCATTCTTTTTGTGAAATCCACCACCATCTGCCCTTCTGCATTTCTTTCCCTGATACCATACCGACCTATCACCTCCTCATCGTCAGTGTTCCCTTCACCAACATGTCACTGAAGTCTGCTCCAATCATTACTCTCTTTCTCTGGGTATTCATACCACCACTTTGTCTAACTTACTCCAAAATTCTTCTTTCTCATCAATCTCACACCCAACTTGTGGGCCATATGCATTGATGTCATTTATTACTACCTCTTCAATTTCCATTTTCACACTCATGATTCTATCTTTCAACTTCTAATACATCATTGCTAAGCTCTTTCTTTCAGTTTATTCCTATGCCATTTCTCTTTCTGTCCATCCCATGGCAGAATAGCTTGAACCCACCTCCAATGTTCTCCACCTTATTGCCCTTCCACTTAGTCTCTCAGACACACAGTATATCTACTTTTCTCCGCTCCATAATATCAGTCAGTTCTATCTGTCATAGTGCCAACATTTAAGGTTTGTGCTCTCACCTCTACTCTTCTACCCTTTATCTTCTCCTGCTTTCTCCAGGCATGCCTACCCTCTCTCCTTCTCCTCTTTTGTCCAACAGTAGCACTACTACAGTCCCCTGTTGTTAACAGTATTGCTGGCGGTCATTGGTAACCCGGCCTCGACCGATCCAGTATGGAAATCTGCTTGTTTATTCTGCTTGTTTATTTGCATATAAGTCAGCATAGGTTTATGCAAGCCTCCCCATTTATCTGGGCTTGGGACCGGCACTAGGGCTACACTAGTTAACCTCAGTGGCTCATTTAGAAATTCATGCTTTTTAAGAGAATGAACAATGGAATTCGATAAACTAATTTATTAGACAGACATCTTCAACTTTATTTACAACAGTTTCTGCCAAATGTTGCAAGTTATTATTATTCTACTATCTTCTACAATAGAAGACTTATCTGCATTATTGTAGTTCCCTCTTATATACTCCCTTCATTTACACAATATCTTAACTAGGCAATGAAAGATTTAGTGGCTGCATATATACCACATTTTAAAATTAGCTAATGTTAACCTCAGGTTTATTTTTCTGTTGGGCAAATTTAGCCTGTTTGATTTATTTATGGTTCATCATGTTGTATGTTATACTAATTTACTGATATGTTAATATGCTATTCACTAATCCAGGCAAGAATGTTATGTGAATAAAACTGTAACATGAGTTTTAATTAAGTTTGAGTTTAGGTTAGGCATTCCTTCCTCAGTATTTATTGTCTTCAGTAATACCGTATCAAAACAGTTTCATTCTTACTCTGTTTATCACAGGTTATATTTCTACTTTTAATAAAGATCAATATAACATGCTTGTGGGAAGGTGGGGAGCCAAGGACTTTCTAAAAAATCCCTGCAAATCCATTTCAAATATCTTCACAGTGGTACTATTTTTTTTTACCATTATGTGAGCATGGACTAGTGGCACTAATTAATTAAATGACTTGACTAAACTGAAGGTATTTATTGGAGTTCTCAGCATCTATATTTTATATGATGGGAAGATTAGATTTTTCATTACTCTGAAAAATTACTGAAGAAACTTTAGGTTTCTGCCTAAAGTTAAATTATTGAGGTCAACAAGATTTTATTAAAGTACAACAAACACTGTCTAAAGTCAGGAAATATTATAAAGCCATTTCCCTCTTGAATTATACACTTAATGAAGTGTGAAAATGATGACATTTAATATCTTCAGTGAAAGCTGCTTCAGGGATCGCTTCACTACTTTAGACTCTGTAGCTGGTAATTTGACTTTACCTAACTAAACCAAGTCAGCTACATCATTGCCAACTTCTTATATTTCTAGAAAAAAATATACAATCTGAAAAGGAAAAATCTGACAAAGCCAACTGTCAGGTTGAAGAGGAACTCAGGGACCACCACAAAAGCTATTATTTAAAGACTCCCCAAACTGTAATCCTGGAAGAATGAAACTCCTCCTAAAAAAAAAAAAAAAACTTGTGATATATGGGTTTTCCTGGACTCAGTTATTGTTTGATTGAAATATATGGGGAAGGAGGAATTGCCAAATTTAGTTTATGTCCCATTTGCAGCCTTTTTTTTTTTTTAGTAGCAGGGAGTAACCCATGCTGTCATCATCTCAAGACTGGAACCTTTGAAGACTACCCAAAACTTCAACCTTATTCAATCCCGAATAAAATATCCTTCCTGCTGACTTGTGAGAGCCAGTTCAGCAGAGCAACACTATTTTTGTGAGAACTTTATCTATCATTAGTTTCCAAGTACAATTCCAAGCTGGTTTAGCTTTCAAATACCTTTAGGACTATCTCCTTGGAATCATATGTGCCCATCCTGTATGTTCATGCTAGAGGAAATGCTTCATATACCTCTCTAAGTGGTGTTGGGAGAGGAAGCCAGAGGCAGATTTTCCCCATCCCTTTAGAATGGACCTCTTGCAGAAGTGCAGACAGCTGATTACTTTTCTCAGTTGTTATGAGGGCAGTGAAAATTCCACTGGTTTCTCAGGATTTTTGGATTCATTTTTTGAAATGTCTCAGTTTGTCTTTATGAAAAGGTCACTGGAGTTTTGTTTTCAAACTTGTACTAAATGCCTTTCTGAATGGCAGATTCTGAAAAAAAAATGAAGATATTGGTACACACACATGAGTACCAATTCTATAAATTCAAGAGACTGAAATACAGTGAACAGATTTTAAAAAACAAAATCAGGTGGAATGACTTCCCTAACTATACTGAGAATACTGTTTTTTATGAACAGCTACCAACACTCCCATGCAGAGTTCTGGGTCTTTGTAAGTGTTCATCTTTAAGAGAGATGAAACAAAACTAAATTTAGATCTTTAATTCACTGAATAGCTCATGTCAGTTATGCATTCCTTTTATGTTCATCTTTAGCAACTGGATCAGAAAAAAAAATCACATCCACAGTATCTGTTTTTATATAGACTTATTTATTTATGAGTTATATTCTTAGATTCAAGAATGTATGAGATGATATTATTGGATATTGAAGTGCAATCAATATTTTTCCATCTGTAACGGCACATTCATAAATTCACATCATCACTAGATGTGATATTCATGGAATAAAAAAAATGCTCAAATTTAAATAAATTTTATTTTAAGAGAAAGTACAGCATACTATTAAAAAGTGTAATGAAGAATATATTTCAAATGCATTTATAAATGCACGTTTAAGTACATATTAAAGTACTCTTATGTATTAAAATAAGAGGTTTAAACCATAAATCTTACATTAATTTTTTTTCTGTTTCATAAGGTAAAAGGTAAAGGTTTCCCCTGCCAGTTGTGGCTGACTCTAGGGGGCAATGTTTATCCCCGTTTCCTAGCCAAAGATCCAGTGAGTCCAAAAATGCTTCTATGGTTTCGTGGCTGAAATGACTATATGTTGAGGCATATAGGTGCTGTTACCATTCCGACCAAAGGTGGTACCTATTTATCTACTTTCATTTTTACATACATTCAAACTGCTAGATTGGCAGGAGCTAGGCAGACAATGAGAGCTCACCTAGTTACATAATGGCTCTTGGGTCTTGAACTCAAGCCACCGATCTTCAAGCTGATAAGCCCAGTGTCTTAACCACTTACACCATCTCATGGCCTTCTGCTTCATACAAAATATCTATAAGTGGTTTTCAGTCAGCAGTAAATGTAAATATTTTTTGTCTGATCAAAGAAGTCAATTTAGCCATCTTAGCAAGTTCCATCATCTTCACCAACCATTCCTGTGCTACCTTTTCATCCTTGTGCATACAGTACATATAGTTATCATGCATAAAAATAAAGTTCCATATCTTTTTTTTCCAACTGTCCATCATTTCTAAAAGAAAAGCTGCTGATCTCAATGATATATTAATATTTAAAATCAGGATGCATATCTGAATCCAAAATTTTCTAGCCTTTTTATACATCCACCAAACATGATAAGATGTCCCTCCTTGTTGCTCACATTTCCAACATAAATTTGAAGTGCCTTCACATATTCTAGAAAATTTCTCTGGTGATATATACCAGCAGCATATCATTTTATAAAAATTATCTTTAAGATTATAATGTAGTGCAAATTTCAGTCCTTTCAGCTACATATTTTCCCATTGTTCCTTCTGTATACTATAACAAACAATTTATACCACTTTATCTTATATTTTTTCACTTTTTCTTTTTTAAATTTCAGTAAAAAATATACATTCTAGCAATTATATATTAATCATTTTTGCACAATTATATTTCAAACTCAGTCTTACAATATTCAAAACTATATCATTGACTACTTTAATTCTAATAATTGTACATAACAGAATTATTAACAACTATCTCCATTTAACATATATTGTTCTCTTAATTTTTACATTTCTCTTGACAAAATTCTAGTATCTCATGATAAGTTAGCTACTTGTATTTGCCCATTATTTCTCATCTATAAATTCTTTCTTTCATTGAGGTTCACAAACATGATTTTGGATGCAACCTGGGCTTGTATCTATTCTTATTCTCAATAAGCATGTCTAACATAATGATTTTTAAAATCCACATTAATCCTATTGAACTACAAATTGTTCATGCCACCCAAATGGTTGTGTTCTAACTTCCAAATCCTTCTATTTCTCAACAACATGTATTGTTCTGTACAAATCAACATTTCACAGCAAGCTGTAAAATACCGTTTCAAATCAGGTAAACCCAATCCTCCTGTTTCTTTTCCATGCTGTAATATCTTATGTTTAACTAGTGGTGTTTTTTTCCCCTGCCACATAAATTTAGACATATCCTTCTGTTTAAATGGTACATCTGTTGTCTGAAACAAAAAAACCATCATTTTAGGCACAACATTCATTTTTATCATTTTATCATTTTAAACACTCCCCAGCACTGAGGGGACTGTAATTTATCCCATTTTAGTATTTTTTTAAATATAAACATATTTATTTTGAAATATATTTATTATAGTGATACCTAGGTATTTTACCTACTTCTCAATTTTAAAACCAATTCTGTTGATTTTCTATTTTCACATTTTGATAATCTTGTTTTCTGATATTAATATTGAAACCTGCTAATCACCAGATTCTTTCAATTTGTCCATTAATGTTTAAATTTCCTTTAGAGGATCTTCAAAAATCAACAAGACATCCACACAAGCCTTTCACTTGTAAGTTTTTGTTTTAATCTTTACTCCCACAAGCCTCTTATTTTGTTTTATATCTCTATTCAACTTTTCAAGAACTAAAATAAACAGTTGAGGAGACACTGGGCATCCCTATCTTGTTCCTTTTTGTATCTCAGAGGATTTTGTTAGAAATCCTTTAACAATTTTTGTGCTTTCTGTGGAATGTAAATCAGTCCCTCACATTTTATAATCCGTATGTTCCAAAACCTTGAAAAGAAAGTCCAATTTGAACTGTCAAAAGCCTTCTCTTCATCTAAGAAAATCAATGTGACTTGTCTTTCATTATGTTGCTCCAAATATTCCAAAATTTCTAACATATTTCTAACATTTCCCTTTAATTCTCTTTTGGATGTAGTTAAAACCATGTTGATTCTCATGAATACATTCTTGCAGTATTATTTTCAATCTATCAGGTAGAATTATGAATGACTTATAATCATTATTCAGTAACGATATCAGCCTAAAGTTTCTTGTTAGAATCAAATCTTGTCTCTCTTTACATTTATACTAAACAACTGCTATACATTGGGTCACTTTTTCAGAAATATTTCATACCTAAACTGAGAAACAAAATGATCTTAATGATAAGATCAGGACTTCCTGCTGACTTCTCAATTAACATTTATTTATTTATTGAATTTATTTGCTGCCCAACTCTCTATAAGTGACTCTGGGCAGCTCACAATAAAATACCTGTATGAACCAATACAAAAATTAAATAAAACAAGAGTAAAATAACAGATAAAAGAAGAACAAGATGGGGGGAATTAAATAGAGATACAACCTTCAATCCAGTAGCCTCCTCATTGATGACACATAGCTGCCTGGCTCCCAGGCCAATCTGCAGAGCATGTCTTCAACTCTTTCTGGAAGGCCAAAAGAGTAGGGAATAACTTCACCTTGGGAGGCATGACGTTTCAGAGGATGGGCACCATGGCAGAAATGGCTGGTTTTGTGGACCCACCAACCAAAATTCCTTGGTTGACAGGATCTGAAGCATGCCCTTACTGCTGGCATTGGTGGGATAGGCTGAATCCATTGGAGTGAGTTGGTCCCTTAAATACCTTGGACCCATGACATAAAAGGCTTTATAGGTAATAATCAACACCTTGAATTGCACCCGGAGATAAACCAGCAACCAGTGTCACATGGAACTACTTTCCTTGTATGAAGCTGCAGTAGGCATTGGAAATGATAATCACATGAATATGGATGCACAACAGCAGCCACAACTTTGAAAACTTTCAATCCCATGAGTCCCAGATTTTGGACACATTCTATAAATAAGACAATTTGAGGTATGTTGAATCAAAAGCTGTTACTCTATGATGTACTGTTTCACCTAGTTGAGGGTTGCAAACAATCAAACTGACAGGACTGTTTTATTAGTATATAGATAGTTGCCATATTGGCTTATTTCCAATCCTCTGGCATCTTTCCTCATTTCAGGATAGAGTTCATCCTGTTTTATAAAAGTTGTAAAAGTTAATCTTCAACACATTTATAATAAGAACCTGATATTCCATTTGGTCCAGGCACCTTTTCTAGTTTAATCTTTTTTTATAGCTTCAGAAGTTTCTGTTATTGTTATAGGTCCATTCATGATCTTTCTCTGTTCCTCTGTAATCCTTGATAAATTTTGTTTCTTAGATATTCATCTATTTTATCTAGAGAGATGAAACTTCCTTTATACAAATTGGACTAATATTAATGAAATGCTTTTTATATGGCTGCATTGTCCATTAATACAGTATCTTCCTCTTGTAATTTCAAAGACATTGTCTTTTCTTTTTGTAATTTATATGCTAATCACTTCCGTAATTTATTTGCAACTCATTTTTTTTGGTTTACATAATTCATTTTTTTTATTTCCATTTCTCTTACTCTTAATATGGATAATTGTCATTGTAAAAGCTTAATTTGTTGAGAAATACTTATCTTCCTTAAAAGTCTCTTTAGTTTTTCTTTTCTCTTTATTTCATCCAAAGTAGCATGTGTTCTTTCTTGACACTTCTTTTAAGTTCACTATTGTGTTGTGTAAAATACATAATAAAGGTTTACTTGCATCCCAAAACATTCTTAAATACATGCTTTTTCTGAAGTTAATTTATTTTTAATTTTTTTTTCTGTAGCAACATTTTGTTTAGACTCCATATAAAAGAATTAGATTTTCTTTATAAAAAACTATTTTATAAAACTCACAGAATTATATATTATATAATTTATTTATAAATATATAAACATCTAATATTACCTCTATTTTAGAAACCTTAGTAGGAAGGTTCTTTGCTGTCCAAATCATGGCTACTCTTGAAAATGATCTACATCTTTCAGAAAAGTGGGTATTCTCTCTTGAATTGCTTTTTTTATGTTTTTACATAAAAGCCAATCCTAAATTGTCCATCAAATTAAAGACAACTCTTGGTAATTTAAAATAAAAATATTTTAATATTTTTTGAGCTCTATCCAGTTTTGGAGAGATCACTTCATTCCAATCCTCCGTTAAATACCAATTTTCATAAGAGAAATCTATTAATAACTCCCTAAGTCATTTATAAAAATGTATTTCTTTTCCTCATTTGGAGCAAAAATTCCCAGTAACAAAGAGAACCCTAATTCACTACTTTCAGTCCAACTAATGATGGGAATATGTCTGTAATATTATATAGGAATGATCTGGGGAGACTGAGGGAAGACTGAGGGAAGAAACACAACCTGGGGAACGTTTGGACAAGAAGAAGCTTATCCTGCAAACGGAATGTGGATTATCTCAGAAAAGACACTCCCTAGTTCCTTTGGCTATAAAGGTAAGGAGACTGAAATATACTTTCAGATTCAAAACATTAATACAATAAAAAAGAATTAGTCCCTCTGGTCATGCATCCTGTCTGGACTACCATGCAAAGCTGACAATTTTTACCTTATTAGTATTTGAGGAAAGGGGAATTGTAACTAGATAAGACCTTTTACCTAAGTGATTCCACTGGAATAAATACTTGTTTCTCCAACACTATATTCTTCATTTCTTTTGATGGAGTGGAATAAAATTACTACATCACTTCCAGAGAGAATCTAAATTCCCAAAGTGAATCTGAATCTGGGCAAATCATTTCCCATTCAGTGGTATAATTCAACAATTCTATTTTGGCTTAAGAGGGCATGGTGGCCAATTGGTTAAGACATGGCTTGTCAGCCAGAAGGTCAGCAGCTCAAGTTCAAGACCAAAGCACTGCCATGTAACAGTTATAAAGAGCTCATTTACAAAGAGCTCCCATTTCTTGCTCCAGCTCTTGCCAACCTAGCACTTCAAAAGCATATAAAAATGCAAATAGATAAATAGGTACCACCTTTGATGGGAAAGGTAACAGTGATCAATGCACCTTGGTATATAGTCATGCTGGCCACATGTCCATGGAAGTGTCTTTAGACAAACACTGGCTCCCTCGGCTGTGAATCAGAGATGAGCATTTGCCCTAGAGTAGACCACGACTAGTAGGGAAATGGTCTGTTCTTCATACAATACAGCTGTTGCATAATATTCCCTATTCAAAAGCACACAGTGGGCAACTATGGAATTTTTTTTGGCAAATACTGTCTTTGGATATCTTTGGGTTGCCCAAAGGAAAAAGGAAAACAAAAAATACAACAACTACAAAAAGGGAGTAATTAGAACAAAAGAACAAATTAAGTTACTGAGCATTGCTTCCATTTGACAAGCTAAATTTTAGGCAGTATCACACAGATTAGAAACAGCTGTAAACTACATGCTTAATTGCTCACTACTTTGATTGATAACTCCACATTTCTTTTTCATTATGAATCCATTTCATAATTGAGAAACATATTTATTTTAATGATTGTACAGTTTTCTATACACATAAAAACTTACTGGTATTTGCTCTGCCCTTTGGTTTCAGATTATCCCATCTTTTCACCAGATAACTTTTCTATTATATACTTTCAGTTCCACAAGATGGCACTATGTCAAACAGCACATGCTCCCTGCTTTTACATCTCCGCTAACTCTGCGGTAACTATTCACACGTGAGATAACTCACAAAAGACATACAGTTTTCAAAGTTAAGTTATCATGTCACAACTCTAACCTTGACATCTGTAGCTCTGATATATCCATGCATAAATTCAGAATGTCAGCACCAAAAGACTGTTGTTTGCATCTCAGTAAAGTATTGCTATCTAACAGCCTATATGGAAAATTGGCTGCACGGATACATAAGAAATAGATTGTGCTATTCACTTTCAGTAACGAAACAAAATAATATATAATGCTAGGTTCATATGTTCAGGGATAATTGTCAGGAACAGGATAGTCACACATTTGAAAGGGCACAATGCATGGCCGATGCGCTGCGAAAATTTGAAAGATAATCCACTGTGAAGGCTTGAACCGAATGAAGCTACTCAATGGAAGTGTTAGAACTGCAGATTGACTTGAGAAACCCTTTAGAAACAAGTGGATGAGTATAATTCCAGTTCATTACAGTTTCACAAGGGTTTATTTATGGATTCTTTCATCCTGTGTTACAAATAACACAGACTTTTAAAAATACTTCCGCATATATATTCTGATCTCATTTTTTTTTCCATTCACTGTTCTGGAAGAGATGGGATGTCTCTGCATTCCAAGACTCTGGGACATTTTTTTTTTCAAATTTTTGAAACACCCTTCTCCCACTTCCCTCTGGGCTATGTACAGTAAAATGATAAGATCTAAAAACAACACAAAAGTTACAATTCAAAATTTAGATGTTTCGATTTAAGAAAGACAGGGATGAAAATTACCAAAACTAATTAAAAAGGTGAAGAAAAGAGGCTCTCAGGGCATAAGCCAGCTGCACAGCTACATCCTCTGCCAGATTCCCCCTGAAAGGCTGCAAAGCCATATCTTAAACCTCTTTTGGAAGGCTAAGAGAATAGGCCCTGCCTCACCTCCATAGGAGGAGTATTACATAGGGCAGGGGCCATGGTGAGTAAGACTCTCCATTCTATATTAAACAGATAATGGATGTAATTTATTTAAACGTTTCTAACTCACTTAATAATTTCTTCTCTAAAACAATTATTATTATTTGTCACTTAATCTGTTTTTGTCAGTTGTTCTTTTCATAGGGATGTTGTTGTTGTTCAGTCGCGCAGTCGTGTCCGACTCTTCGCGACCCCATGGACTGCATTACGCCAGGCCCCCTGT
>JANHZU010005410.1:0-12550 GCA_032468055.1 Acrochordus granulatus | reverse complement strand
CATTCTTGCAAGGTCAGTCACACGCACACCTCTCTCGTGCTTCTTTATGATTCCCTTCTCCAGGTCTAATTGTATCGCCTTCTTATCACCTTTCATTTTACACTTCTTCAAGGGTCTCCCGGCACACACACATGCTCACTGTACAGCACATGCACAGTAACAGAGTAAACTACGTGACAGCATAGGCAGAACACACGCGAATGCTGTCTGAATGGTAATGGAGTAAACCACATGGCAGCGTAGGCAGAACTCTCACACGGTTGCTGCCTGAACGGGAAATGCAGAGCACGCTGACTGATGATGCATAAGTTATCGCATGAAGTTTTCTTGTCTTGTGAGTTGCCACTCGTCTAGCGGAATAAATTTCATTGATTTTTTTTTGCTTGTCTTGTGAGATTCTCATCTTGTAAGGTTCCACTGTAATGAGATTCCAAATCCTCTCTTCACTGTTCCTAAATATTGTATTATTTGCTGACTCCTACTCATTGGAGTGCTTTCACATTGGTGTCGCTGGATGCTCTCCCCTCAATGATACTGTCAGGTATACAAAATCATATCTGCTCCGAAGCTGAAGAAATGGTGCACATACTTCTGAACTACCAATACTGAAGGACAGTTATTACAGACCATCTAGATGGCTCTCACATGACAATCCTGAATTATATTATCTTATATTATGTAACCAGGATCAAGAAGTCTAGAACTGTAGCCAAATTTTGTAATAATGCAATGACAGCTATTTATGGACCTGATTGCTTTCCCAAATAATGTTTAGCTCAGGCGTGAATAGTTTTAATAAAAGTTCAACAAATATGTGACACACCATAAAGTAGGGTCTGAAGGCAGGACCTCTCGTCCACAATCAACACTGACTGGAATCAACCCCAAAGAAAGAAGGCAAACAGCACAACATTGTGCTGCCCACCTCCCAATCCTCTAAGCCAATCCAGAAGCACATTTTGATTTATGGTATCAAAAGCCTCCAAAAAGTCAAGTAGGGCAAGGATGGATACAAAACCCCCATCCCAGAAATGTGACCATTTCCATCCCATACCTGAATCTGAATCCTAATATATATATATATCCAATTAATTAGGATATATATATATATTAATATATATATATATCCTAATTAATATATATATACGCTTTATCCAAGTCCTTCTGAAGCTATTACACAGCCATTTTCTCCACTCCCTTCCCCCCAAAAGGGAGATAAGATACTGGATGAAAATAGTGCAGTACACTGGTGTTGGTATGGCTTCTTGGGAATGGAGAAACTAAAGCCTTTTTAAGAGGTAAACAAGCTCCCCAATCAAAGAATTAACCACTGCTACAATCAGTTCACAAAACATCCTCCAAGCCACTTTTAAAAGTCAGGAAGGGCATGGGTCAAAATAGCAGGTCGATGAGCTCACAATCCTAAAGACCCTGTCCACTTCTTCAAACCCAAAAGGTTGAAACCATTCTCAGATAACCAGGCCATACTCCTCCCCAGACAAGGTCAGCATCCAACTGTAAATGGATCTGAGAAACTTGATAGAACAGATTTATCTGTGTGCCCCTATAAGACGTTCTCCACTTCCCCTTTTTACCCAAGAGGACTTGTATCATTGAAGCAGGGGTTCAGGACAACAATCTGCAGATTCAATAAGGTTGATTCAACAATACTTCCTCAGTGGTTGAATCTTAGCTGCCCAAATCATTATACTATAAGATAGCAGCAAAGAGATTTAAAACATTTTAATCGTTGTTTTCACTTTGTGGTCAGAAGGTCTGACAATTGATCAGTTGATCATAGGTATCAGAATTTTTTTTAATGTTCAATAGGTCACTTAAACTACTGGAAAGGGGGAAAATGAATTGCATGGAGTAACTGAAGAGTTGTACATGCTAGTTGGAGGAAGTTTTTTATGTAAGTAGAAAATTTTGGGAGGAATTGTAATTTCATCCAAGGGAACCACCAGTCATAGCTCTTGAAATGTTGTGTGCTAAAGTTATATTGATGGCACCATAGAACAAACCCATTCCAGGTGCATTTAAAGGAAGGCTGTGGAGGCAGAAAGAATTTGGACCACATGATTTCTTGCCAGGTCCAAGATGGGGTGGGGATGGGAGGCAGTTACATGACAAAAGAACCATGTGGATAGGACTACTGTTAAATCAATATGGTGGCCCCACCCTTCTCAAGTTACCCACCTCATTATAGAGGTTAGGTATCTTCAGTGAGACTCACTATTTGTGGAAACTCTCCACTAATTGGGTATTCTAATTATGTAGTTTTTATCTGTTTAAAGCTTTCTTAAAAGGAGAGAGTCCACACTGCAAATATCCTCATACATCAAGGGTGAGATGAAGTAATAGGGGCTAGATACTCATCCTTATCTTCTTGAAGTAATAGAGGTAATAGCAATAGTTTCTCCCTCTTTTTGGCTTTTTTTTTTTGTAGGAGAGGAGTTAGGGTTTTTTTTTTTGTAAATGTAACATGTGATTATTGCAATCAAGACACTTTTTTTTGCATTATGCTGTTCTAATTAGTCATAACCATTGAAAGCCATAAAGCAAAAATCAAGATTATTGAGGGTATAGCAAATAACATAGGGAGGCTCATCACTGACAACAGCACAGAGTTGATGTGTCTCCCAATTTGTTCCAAAGCTAGAGGCTACAGTTCTTGAAATTGGAAACTATAGTTAAGTACAAGTTTCCCAGTTGTCTCAAGTTGTGCAGGAAAAATAAAAAAGGCTGTGTGCATGAGTCAAAAATTTAGTAAGTTGAGAAAGTCAACTAGCTCAGCATGTTATGGGCAGCATAAAAACAATGGAATAAATTGTTAAAAATTGACCAGAATATTCTCTTTTAAAATATGTGTGAAGTTTGTCCTTTTTCTCCTCTTTGGTCTGCCTACGCTCCTGAAGCCAGCAGGAATAAAAGCCTTTGATTGCATCCTTTAGAACACAGGCGGCCTCTGTAGCCATCCACTTTTAAATAATCTCTGAGTTACCTCCAAATATGCAGGCAATGAATCACTGGATGATGGACTCCCCGCTTCTCATGCCTCTCATCCAGCCTTGACATTACAGCTTATCCTTTCAGCCATTTCCATTGCCAGAACAATTATCAAAAGCTGCAATACTGGTCACTTTGCAAAAGAGGACAAATATATTAGTCCAAGTTTATGTGTGAAGCCTATAAAGCCACATGTTTTGATGAAATCATTCAGCAAACAAGATTGAGTAATTATGTCCAAAGAGTTTCTTTTTAGATTAAACTCCATAGAAAATTGCCAGTGGTGAATAAGGTTAATGTGTACTTTGTAGTTGAAAGTGGCCAAGAAAAGCTGGGGATATCCCAGCCTCTGATCATCTCATCGCTATGGTTGTTACAAAAGTACCAAGAAACATGTAAACAACAAGGCTTGTGTCAAGAGAAGATGGAAAATGCCCTTTAAACTTGAGTCAGTTCAGTACAATACTAAATAATCACAGCTATGGGTTGAAATAAGATAAAGGCAAGAGTTCTTAGAACATATTCTTAAAGAATAACAAACCATCTTCTGCCTGCATTCTGAAGAATGTATGGATAAAGCAAAAGCCACAATTGAAATCCAAATCTTGAATAGACATTCTTAACCTCTGATTCATACATCAGTTGGTGGCCAGATCCTTTCAAAGAGCAGCATATACTTTACAATAGTATACTATTGTATTTTTTAGAACAATTGCTAACCTTAATTTTACTTATCACTGTATTTTCCTTTTAGACAACAATTCTTCCCAATAAACAGTTCATTCTAAGCTGATATTATGAACTTTAAAACTCAAAAGTTGTCCTCTGTATTAGAAGAAGTACTTTTTATTGGCCATCATTTTCAACTCTCCTGTTGAATTTTTTTTTAAATGAATAAGTTCCTTTCTTAGAAAGTATTACACCGGAATTGATATGAGAACAATGAAACAACATGAAAAAATTCTGGAACTATTTTTTTTTACTGACCCCAAATAATGAATTGCATTTGTGCTCATTTCTTTCCATTTTGATTTTGCTCATCTCCCTAACTATTAAGGAGATTTCTTGAACATTTTAATATTTCTAACAGATTCTGTGGCAGGACATAAATGTTTCTGATTTTTTTTATACAGTGTTTTAATTTATTTTTAAACTATTGGTGTTTAATCATTCTAAACTCCAACTGCCAATATAATTAAATATAAGATTATTCTAGTCTACACATATTCAGAATGATGTCTAATGCTGATATTCATGATAGCTCAAGGATCAGAATTCATTAAAAGGCACTTCTCAAATTTTCATTAAAATCAATGTTAGTGAGTCTGATTTACAGTTGAATACAATAAGAATATGATATGAATTAAAAAGCCTTACCATATCTTTCCCCTCCAAACTATTTTATGCGATACTACTATTTTTTTACATAGTTCTGAATGTGATAGTACAGGCTTGTTACATTTGGAAACCATTGAAATATTTCTGTTGAGCAGGATTTTGAGCCTCTGTTTCAAAATTCTGCTTGATGGTACTGTTGCTAAAATACTGGTTTAGATTTACATTTTGTATTTATTTCTGGTGTATCCTTATCAGAAAACATTAATAAGATGTTGACAGTGAAAGACAATGGTGGGAAGCTCATCTTTCTAAGTCTATGAGGAGAAATAGGAAAACAGAAATCAAACTGCATACAATTTGGGACTTGGTTTGAAACCACTGCCTAAATCAATTTGTCGTATGGACATGAAAACCATGTACATTTTGGGATGCAAAATCCTCAACATTGGTTTGAGAAACAAACAAACAGAGAATTATGACATTGGGCCAGTCAACATAATAGATGACAGTTCTCTTTTTCTTGGTGTTCCCTTTTTTTCAAAGATTTTAGAAACCTTAGTATTTGATCGGTTGAGAAGAAGTACAGTGGGATATCTTTGCCATTCAAGGGAAAAAAATGCACCTTCTTGTAATTTTATGCAATATTTGAAAATATATATTCTAAACTTATTCCCTCAGGATAATCATGTTTGAAAGAGACAGATACAGGGATTGAGAGAGACTAGAATTTGGAAAAGAAATCTAAAGCTAATATATGATTTTAATGTTTTCTGAAGAATTTGAGATTTTTTCAGCTGGATCCACAGGTGTAAACGAAAGAGATAGAAAAAGATAAACATGGTGGACTGCCAATTAAACAACTATTTCATGCCATACAACTTTTTTTCCAGGTTGCAAAATATATTGCTGCAACTGTTCATAGAATTTCACCATGTGAACACATTAGTGCACCAGAGCCTCTCCCAGCTTGATGAAGTCCAGATGGCTGGCTTATAGTTCTACTATCTAAACCTAGTGTTTTAGGAGGAAAGAACCATGGTTGGCAATTGAACCACAGCTATCAAATCTGTGTTGCAGAAATCAAAGTATCTACTTAATAGCATCAAATAAATGCAAATATCTCAAACACTTTGCTAGTATTTAATGGATGGCTTGAATTGTTATCAATCTAAATTTAACTCTTACACTGTCAAACTAAATAAATGTACTTATTCCTTGCATAACTGCTGTGGTGCTGCTAATTCAGCATGCTAGAGTTCTATAGAAACAGATCAGAACTGATGCTTCACAGATATTCAAATACAGAATTTATTTCTGAATTATCCTGCTTCATCTTATAATTAGACCTTTGGCTGAATCTGATGTAGCCAAAGTCTTAGTCTATAACTTGGTTGAAGGGATTGCATTGATCAGGAAAATTAGAAACAGACATAAAGCTAAGAATCTTGATGGTCATCATCCAGGTGCAAACCAGCATGAGGACAACCAATTTTCAGGAGTGAAATTACAGCCAGTGAAAGGGTTCATTATCCTTCTCAGCTTGACTGTTCACCTGTAATCTTTTTCCACAAGAGTTTTAAGGACTGATGTTTGCCATGGTATGGGGAAAGTAATTGAAAACTGCTGCAAGGGTGTGTGTCAGGGGCAGCAGAGACTCTATGAGGAGTTATGAAGTTTCCCTTTGATTGTTATTTCTTAACTATAAATTCCTCAACCATTTGATGTCCATCTGAATGACAGGTCCTGCTAAAATAACTTTGTATTCCTTTCTTTTGCTTCTAATAAACTTAATCTTTAGTCCATTCAAGTAACATCATAGAATTTGATTTATTTTTATTTTTTATTTCTCATAAGATTCTTCAAAACATTAACAATTTTCTTTTGTTAATGTTTTTGTCTAATTGGCTAATCTAGATTGTCTAATCTAGACCTTTGGTTCATTTGTAACATTCTAACAATCAAAGCTTTAAACAGCTTTTGCTGTTTAGTCACATTTTTTTTTAAGTTCATAAAACTTGTGATTAAAATTTCTTTTGCTAAGGATTGAAGGAAACTCACCTGGTGCTGTCAAACCTGTCAACCCAAAGGTTCCTAATAGCTGAAAAAGCAGTTAACAGGCAATTTCTGAAAGTAATTAGGAAAGGAAGTATGCAAACTTAGTGTTCTTTTAAAGGTGCTGACTACAGTTTGAGCAAGATGGCTATTACCACATCTCACAGAGCCCACTGGAAACTATTGTCTTGTGGTTCCCTTGCTAGTATCTCAAGTATTCTCCTTGTCTGGATAGGACTTCTGGGAGGCAGCAAGGCAGGGTTAATGACCCAGGAATTAGAGGATGGCTAGAGTCAGTGTGGACCCTGGATGGGAGCTGTTATGAACTAGACAAGAGTGCAGTGTTTTTCGGAAGATCATATAAACCCTGAGCTGGAGCATGTGAAGCCTGGCCAATGTTTAATGGACTTTATGGGGGGATTAAGTAAGACTATGGGGGTACTGTTGCCACCTGAGGGACAGAGGAGACAGTGGTGGCCATGTTGGGAAAAGCATAGGTCTTGAATGGTTGGGGGCTGGTTCCAGAGCGAGAGGTGGGGTCAGCCTATGTGTGTGTGTTGATTGGGTGGAGCCCCTCACCCAGAGTGAGAGCCTGGTGGAGGGCCTGTAAGTATGCCATCCCTCTAACTAGCAGTGAGAAGGCTTATTGTGGAGGGTTGGGCATTATATGTGTGGAGGAAGGGGCGAGGTGGGAGCCCTGTGGGCACTGAGAGCTTATGCTATAGTGCTGAGGGGCTCCAGTCCTCATCCTTCCCCTAGAGTGGTTGTGATTGGGAGTGGGTGAAGGGAATGGCAGAGCCCATGGCTCAGAAAGAGGGGAGGTCAGGGTGGGAGGGGGAACATCACCCTGGGGGGTTTTCAGCAGGACAAGAGATTCAGGTGATGATGGGTATAGGGGGCTATAGAAGCTGGAGGGCAGGCCATTGCAGGGGAAGATGACCCTGATGTTTAGCACAGGTGGTATGTTCCAGCTCTCTGTGCTCATGCCAGACCCTGGTCAGCATACTCATGGGGGCCTTATAGTCTGGCTACTGCTGGTGAATGCCAGGTTAGTTAATAATAAAGCTCCCCTCATTTGTGACATCATTGAGGAGGAGCAGGATGATCTGGCATGTATTACTGAGACCTGGATGGCTCCTAAGGGGGGCCAACAGGACACATCTCTCTTGGAGATGTGTTCTGCTGGTTTGGCACCAGCCGAGACTCCAGGGTAGAGGTAGTGGGATGGCAGTGGTCATCCAAGAATCTCTTTTTGCCTTCAGGGGCCTTGCTCCACAAGTGCCCAATTGTGAGTCCCTGTTCTTGAAGCTTGGCTTATGGAATCAGTTGGGACTATTGCTACTCTACCAGCCTCCCTGCTGCATAGTATTCTCCCTGCCTGAGCTACTGGAGGCCATCTTGGGATTGGCAGTGGAATTCCCCAGGTGGATGGTTCTGGGAGATTTTAACTTGCTGTCCCTGGGTTTGTTCTCGTGATTAGCTCAGGAGTTCATGGCCCCCATGGCAGCCATGGGACTATCCCAGATTATTTCAGACTCTACTCAAGAGAGTAGTCACATTGCAGACATGATTTTCTTGTCAGAGCAATAGAAACATGACCTGGTGGGGTAACTTTCAATGTCCCTCTTGTTAATTGGAATTAATCTTGTTAATTGGAATCTGAGATTCCAATATGCTGTCCCCCTCCACAGGGAGCTGGATCTATTCAAACAGTCTGCCCTTACTGATGGACCTGGAAGGGTTTCAGAGGGAGCTGGGGAATTGCTGGACAATTATCACCCAGTTTCCTGCTTACATTTTTTAGGGAAGGTGATTGTGTCATAGCTTCAGAGGATGCTGGAGAAATAGATTATCTGGACCCATTTCTGTCTGGGTTCAGGTTTGGTTATGGGACAGAGACAGTAGTGGTCATGTTTGTTGATGATCTCTGGTGAGACTGGGATTTGGGTAGTACATCCATTCTGGCTTCCTTGACCTCTTGGCAGCTTTTAATACCATTGACCATGGTATCCTTTTGGGTCAGTTATGGGAGCTGGGTGGGCAGCACAATTCTGAGAGGGTTTAGCTCCTTTCTTCAAGAGAATCAGCATTAATAGTGAATGAGAGGTCCAGTCCACAGCTGCTATTCTGTGGCATGCCACAGGGCTCAGTACTTTCTCTACTCCTTTTTAGCATGTATATGAAACTGCTGGCTGAGATCATCTGTTGCCATGGGATGAAGTACCACCAGTATGCTTATGATACTCAGATTTACATCTCTATCCCTGGTTATCCAAGCTCTGATTCAGTGCCTGGAGGCTGTGAAAGTCTGGATGGGGAACAACAGGCTTTGGCTGAACCCTGGTGAGACTGAGTGGCTTTGGGTGCCTGGGGATTCAGATCCAGAACGTTAGCATCCTTAACCCTGGATGGGGTGGCACTGCCCCAAACATAACCTGTGTGCAATCTGGGGGTTCTCCTGGACTTGCAACTTCTGTTCAAAGTGCAGGTAGCAGCTGCAGCTAGGAGGAACCTTGTGCAATTTCATGTTGTGCACCAATTCCACCCTTTCCTGGACTGGGCATTCCTATGCTCAGTCACTCATGCCCTGGTCATCTCTCTGTTAGACTATTGCAATGTGCTGTACATGGAGCTAAACCTGAAAAAGATTTAGAAGCTGCAGCTGATGCAGAATGCTACTACATGGATAGTTCTTGGGGCCCCTAGAATGGTCCACGTAACCCCACTGTTCTGCAATCTGCACTGGCTGCCAGTTTGCTTCCGGATGCAATTCAAGGTGTTTGTCTTGACCTTTAAAGCCCTTCAGGATATGAGGCCAGGCTACCTGAGGACCCATCTCACCAAATGGGGACACCCCCCCCCTCCAAGGCCAGCAGAAGAGGCCTATTGTGGGCCCTGTCAGCCAAGGAATTTTGACTGGCAAGTCAAGGAGAAGAGTCTTTTCTGCTGTGGCACCTGCCTTGTGGAACATCATATACACTGAGGTGAGGACTGCACCCATACTTACAGCCTTCTGGAAGTGCCTAAGACTTTGCTCTACCAGCTGGCTTGTGGTCCCGATGGGGGTACATCATTTTGGAGATGACTGGTGGTTTAAGCCAACCACTCCCCCACACAGACACTCCCCTCTCTCCAGCTGCTTTTTATTTAGTTTAAATTGTTTAAATTGTTTTACTATGCATTTTTGTTTTTAATATTTTTTACTGTGATCTGCCAAGAGTTGTATTGAGTTCAGTGGCATACAAATTTAATAATTAAATAAATAAATAAACCATCTCTGAAGGAAGGAAGAACCACTGCAAAACAGTGACCTGTAATCAGGGAATGTTGAGTGGCCTATATTGGCAACTGGCCAATTCTAAAATGTCTAAAGCCCATTCTGATACAAACTAGTTCAAGATTGCTGACATCCTCTCATTCAAAGGAAGCAACAGAGACCTTGGTCCAAATGTCTACTCAGGAAATTCCTCAAATGTTTCTGAAAACCAAATGGACCCTTCAGGCATCAGGCTAGACAAATCCTTGCCTTCTTGTAGAAAGGTGTGAGACTGGAAACACTGTGGTAGATTTTATAGCTGGAACGAGAAAGAATAATGGTATAAAGTTCATTTTACCTGTGCATGTAATGTAAAGTGAAATGTCCAGATTCAGTTTTATTGATAAAAATTAATGTAAATTGAATTAGTGAATTTGTTTAAAATTGTTTTTTTTAAAGGCATTTCTTGGAAACACCTAACCTGGTAGAGCAAAAGGGTGGAAATTAATATGGTAAGGAGTGTGAAACGTATGCTATATATTGAATACTTAAAAGAACAGTAATTTATGTCCTTTAATGTATTTATTATTCTTCTTACTGTCCATCTTGAAACAAATCTATCTTTAATTTCCTTCAGGTCAAGAAACATGGACAACATTTTCTCAATATCTCCCATCACCAAGTCCCTTAACCAACCATTTATCATGCTGTTCCTTGGGTACCAAGAAACACTCTCTTAATGAATTTTCTGACACACAGCCTATTTCTTTAGAGGACAAGTCTAGCTGAAGTGGCAATATCTTTTTTTTTTTTTCTGAGACACTTAGTCATTAAAAAAAAGTTCTGTAGTTGGCAATGAGGCTTCCTTGAAAGTGTCACACATTTTAAAAGGTGGACTAGATCCTATTAGAAGGACAAACTTTCTAATGCTTTGGTACCTTTAGATCTCATATTGGCATAATGATTAAGGCTAGGAATCAAGAAGTTATGATTCCTCATTCTATCTAAGGCACAAAACCATCCAGATGACCATACACAAGTCATAGCCACTCAGTCCTAGGAAGCAGGCAATGGGAAACCACTTCCAAACTCTTCCCAAGAAAACTGCAGAGATTTATCCAGGCAGTTACTAGGAGTCAAAATCGGCTCAAAGGTAAAAAAATAAATAAAGTCTAATTTTGGGTAATACAGATTTCCTATCCACCTTCTTCAGTCTTGCTTGGCATCTCATCAGTTTTTGCATCAGGGGAATGCTGACAATGCTTTATTGTCTCTATTATTCCTTTGACATTTGCTAAGTAGGATACAGTGATCATGGCTTGGGGTCTTCAGCTTATAAATTTGGGGGGAAGGGAGTGTTCTACAACTGCTATTAAGCACAACTTGTATTTTCAGCCATTCCCTAAAAGTGCCTTTTTTCTTAATTTTTTTATTAAACTTAATCAAAATATAAAATACAAATGAAAATGAAAATTGAGAAAAAAGGGGAGAGAAGTGTGGGATAAGGGGGAAAAAGAGCACTGATTTTCAATTTGTTTTCAGTGCAGTAGAATAAAATAATAACATTTGTCGCATTATATAAACAATCTTTTGTTTTTGCATACTTAGTATATACAAGCCATTTCCATGACAACAAGCTATCCAATCAGCAAAACTTAAAAATCATAGTTTCATCTTTTTCTCTCTCAAGCACAAAATCCAAAAGTGGCTTTCAAATAAAAAAATAATAATAATAGATGTATTATTGTATTTAATTAAAACAGTTAATTTAGCCATCTCTATTATTTCCATCAGTTTTTCCAGCCATTCTTCCATTGTGGGATTTATTTATTTTCATTTTTGTGCATAAAGCATTTTTGCTACTGTCACCCTATAGCATATAACAACAAAATTCCAGGTTTGTTTCTGTGTTCTTAATCCATTAGACCTAAAAGAGAAGTCTGATTTGATTTTTATATTCATTTTGAGAATCATCTTCCATTAATGTGTGAATCTTACTCCAGTCGCAACAAAGTTTAAAAAACTTTGTTTTTTAAACTTTTACTCCAGTATTTCTTTGCTTTATCACAAGTCTACCAAAAATGGTAAAACTGCCTTTTTTTCTTGAAGGTCTGACTAACTTGGCCTGGACGCTGCCGAAGTACACTAGATATTAAGTATGCACAACATTCCTGCTGATAGAATGGTGGTTTGTCTTTCAAGCAACCAGTACAATTTTGATTTAAATTATGTTTCTTCTGTTCCAGTAGTAAGTAGTGTATACACAAAACATTCTGTTCATGCTATTAATCTTATTAAGCAAGTTGTGTGAACCAAGCTTTATTCTGCTTTCCTGTGACATTTCTTTTCCTTTCCAAAACCATGTGGCAGGAAAATTGGGTAATGTATACAGAGAGTAACATGCCAACTGAAATACTTCAGACAGATTGCCTGCATTTGTTCACAGATGGTTTCTTTCAGCCCAGTTCCCAACCATGAAGGAAGCTAAGAATGTGGTCTGGTTCCAACTGCCTACCTAACTATACTGGTTTCTCCTAGCTTTTCTGAATGCTATTTAAAATAATTCCAGTTTAATGGAATTCAGGAAGCATGAACACGAAAAAGCTCAACATACTGAAAGAATGAATCAATCTTGATATCTTAGGCACAGTAAATTAAAATAGACCAGAATTCAATATTTTCAGTGAAAATACCATACTATTGACTACTCAGGACAAAAGCAAGGAAGGAATGGCATTGTTTTCTGGTCAGAAAGGATATTGTAAAGACGGTACTTGATGCAATGCAAGACTGAATTGGTGCAATGCAAGACTAAATAACATTAGTTTGACTTCAAGGATAACCTTTTAATATGACAATTATCCAAGTTCATGCTCCAATCACTGGTGCAGAAGA
>JANHZU010005409.1:74866-84949 GCA_032468055.1 Acrochordus granulatus | reverse complement strand
GGTAACTTGAAGATGTGAGGACTTCAATTCCCAGAATTCTGAGAGTTGAAGTCTACACATTTTCAAGTTGCCATGGTTGAGAAACACTGGTATAGATTCTAAAATCAACTTCCCAACTCGGGAACAGTTTGACAAGAATCCAACAAGTTACAAGCTTCTATCAGATTTCTATATCCAAGCCATAATAGAAGATAGTGTTTAGGTAGGTGTCCATCCCATAGTTCCTGCATTGAAGCATCCAGAATGATGGGGGAAGAAATCACAGGGATCTTCCCCTTGGCTATGTTAATCCATGTTCCTTCCTTCTTTGAGCTGATAGAAAAGTATGTCATAATTTAATTGCTCCATAGTGTAGCTTTAATGTACCTCAGCAGTGAGGACATTAAGTGATCCTGTCCTGACAAATTTAATGAAGAAGTACTTGATAGATCCTCTTACCTCACCTACTCTACTGGTGGGATAAACCAATAGCGCTATATAATATTTTATTTATTTCTTAAATGCTGAACTCAGAAATGACTCTTGGTGGCTCACAATAAAAAACATAAAATACAACAGATAAAAACAAAACCCATAAAATTAAATACAAAATAGCCAAATAGAGAGGGGAGGAGCAAAAATACATATATTGGGGAGGAGGATAATACTAAGTCACTAACTACCTCTAAGATATTGTACCCCCATTGGAGCCCCAAACCAGCTGGCAGAGCCAAGTCTTAAAGCCCTTCCAGAAGCCTGCAAGGGTGGGTGTAGACCTTTGGAACAGTCTCATTGAATTCTGGGCCTGTACAGACAGAAACATTTCCTATACTCCCCTGATCTATCAGCCAGAATACATTGGTGGGGGCAGGGGAGTTGGCATAGGAAGGGCTTTCTTCCAGAATATCAACAGGCCTGTGTTTGGGAAAAACATGAGGCAAAGGAGAAAGTGGCCAGAAGTCTTGTCAAGTTCATCCTGCTCTCATATACTATATCTCAGATAGTCAATGCCACATGGAGACAGTAGTGTTAGCAGCAAGTGGCCACTTGGAGTAGGCAAAAGAGCACCCCCACCATCAATTGGAAATACAGCTACACTAGATTGATTGTTGGCAGAAGCAGCTGAAAATTAGCTGCCCTCATAGAAGTGGAGCAACAAAAACCTGTCTTTTTTTCTAAGTTAAACAGAAAGTACCAAAGGGCAGATCATCTGTTGTTTCATAAGACTGGTTTAAAAAAGAATACTAGATCCACAAAAATACCTTATAGCCTGTGGGATGCCTGCTTGCTCTTTCCAAAATGCAGGTAGAGCACTAGCCAAACAAACTACAGAGCAAGCCACTGCTCTCAACAGTCCACTACTGCTAGCAGACAAGTTTAAAATCACCATAGGGGATGGTGCATGCCCACAATGGTCTCAAGTAGCCAATAGGAGCTTGACAACTCCGAGTAATTACCAGTACAATTGCCAAGGCATCACACACTGTTCAGACAGCAAGATTTGTACTGGGAAAAGAGGGAGAACAATGAACAATCAAATATGGTTTTAGGCTGCCTTCACACTGGTTTAGTGATGAATTGGAGGCAGCATGCTTTTAAACATCTTTTAAAAACAAAGTGATTTTGAATTACAGTTAGACATGCAGGTAAGACCATACAGATTCACATTTCTGTACTTCGACAACCATGCTTTGCCTGGTCCTCAGCCAGCATGCAGACAGGTCTTGTAAAGCAGACTGACTGTTTTTTTCTAGTGCACTCACTGGACACAGTCTGACCCATAAGGAGGAAAAGCCCGCAAAGAAGACTGTAGACCAGATGGACAACATAGTAGACATGAGGGAATACGATGTGCCGTATCATATCCGTCTGTCCATTGATCTGAAGATTCATGTGGTGAGTAGGATATATGAGATTTGCCTTCCCATTTAATTCCTAGTGACCCAAGTCAACAGTCTTCCCTGACTTGACACTCCAAATGGGTTGGACTGCAGTTCCACAACTGCAGCCTGTATACAAGCTGAAAACATGAGGTGTTGTAAGTCATCTTCAAATGCTGCATTAGGGAAAAGTGGATTTACAGTTGGATATAGAAATTGTGTCCTAATATAGTATTCCATATCAGCTTAATTCTGCTGCATCCTCTCATCCTGTGACAGGCTCACTGGTACAACATTCGTCACCGGGGCATCAGTTTTCCTCCTGAGATTATTCGCCGAGATGACTTGGTGGAACGTCCTGTGAGTATTTCTGCAGAGGCTTTCTAGGGATTTTTCTGAATTTTTTTCAAATTCTTGGGCATTGGATGAGCCTGTCACTTCTTAGAAGCTATAGTCCATAGTGTCTGTAAACCTTCTAGTGTGGACTAGATGGATTGAGAGAAAATCAGCTGAAGGAAGGAAAACTTGTCATTGCCATATTTCAGCCCACATTGAGTTAGAATTGCTTTTTGCTTCATTCTAGCACCTGTGACATTTTTTATTCCTAGGATCCTGTTGTTCTTGCCTTCGACATTGAGACTACCAAACTCCCATTAAAATTTCCTGATGCAGAAACAGACCAGATAATGATGATCTCCTATATGATTGATGGTCAGGTAATTTGTTGCCTCTGTAATTTAATCATGAAACGACATGACATGCCGGAAAAGTGCCATTTACAATATGAACAACTCCAGATCAATAGGCTGGCACAATAAAGAACATAAGAAACGTAAAGCCAGTGTGCAGTTGGTCCTTGTGACATTCTGTGTTTATCCAAGAAGGGTTGCAAATTGTCTGTAGATGCAGTGTGTTTATAGTGCTAGAGATGCATCTGTATATGACATTTCTTCTTATGTGTCCAAGTATTTGTTCTAGTAAAATGACTAGAATCCCACAGAAAAGAGAATAAGAACAGGACTGCCACTGACTGCTCTGAAAGAAGTCATGTTGGGGAAAGAGGACTGCAGATTTTTCTGACCAGAGGGATTTGAAATGTTAGAGTGGGAGTCCCTTCTTTTCCTATGATCACTTCAGGATCTGCTTGAGCAGCTGTTTCTGTTCTCACTCATTACTTCTCAGACTTGTTGTCTTCAGCTGTTCACTGAAGCCCAACTTCTTCCTTGCTTAGGTGGTGATGTATGCCTCAAATGAGGATAAGACAAGGGGGAACAGAGAGATGACTTAAACTAGGGGGCTGATTTGTTCCAAATTAATATATTGAGAGAATTATTGGTTGATAGTACAAAGGCTGCTCTTGATCAGCAAATATTGTTGCATTTTTTTCTCATTGTGTAATTCAGGGATACTTGATCACAAACCGTGAGATTGTTTCAGAAGACATTGAAGATTTTGAATTTACTCCCAAACCAGAATATGAAGGTCCATTCTGTGTATTCAATGAACCTGATGAGGTAAGCTTTTTTTCCTTACTCCTAAACCACAAATTAAATCAAATGGCTGCTCTGTAAATAGTTTCTGATGAAATATTGTTAACTATTTGGTTATGTACATGTGCTATATATATATGAAATAAAAACAATGTCTTCTTAAAACATATATCGAAGAAGGTGCAAGGGAGGTGTGGCAAGATTGGGCTACATGAAAGGCACAGTAGGAGTCAGGAGGGTGCATGAAGCTTGTGTTGGGAGGGTGCATGGGGTGCACAAAGCTGCAAGGGAGGTATGATCAGGGAAGGTGTTTGGGGATGCGTGAGTGGCTGCTGCAAGCAAAGAGAGGTGGGGAAGGTGCATGGGGGTGAGACTTACTCCACTGATTTTCTGGGGAAGCAGGCTGAGAAGGTTGCAAATGGCAGTCACATGAGTGTGGATCACAGCAACCAGTCATAAGTGCAAAATGGTTGCCAAGAACCCAAATTGCTTGACTTGGAGAGTGCTGGCAGTTAACTCCAAGAATTGGTCATAACTACCATTCATTCAGCACTTTCATAACATGAACAAATAGTCATAGGTTGTGGACCACCAGTATTCATTACTGAATTGTTATTCCTTATTGGTATCCAGTAAAACGTTTTCAACTAAAGCTCATCTCTGGGTGACTTCATAGATGTTTCTGTTCACTTTTCTTGACAGTGATATAGAAATGTTAATTGTCAATTTTCCTGATTATATCTATCCCTGGAAAGCCCTCATGCATTTCCATGCAAGTATTGATAGTTTCACTCCAAATCCAAACACAGCCAGGCATGGTTGCTTGCCGAGACTCATTAATCATAGCAATTTCTAATGATATCTTTTCCTTGTCAGGCTCATCTTATTCAGCGGTGGTTTGAACACATTCAGGAAACCAAGCCAGCTATTATGGTGACATACAATGGAGACTTCTTTGACTGGTGAGAATCAGATCTTATAAACTCTGCTGCCTGTACATACACAACCAAAAATAACCAAAAAATGGTCCTTTGGTCCAAAGAAAGAAATACAGTAAACCCTCGGTTTATAAACTTTATCCATTCCAGAAAGCTGTTTGTAGACCGAGTTGTTCTTAAGTCGAAACTGGTTTTCCCACAGGAAACAATGTAAAGTAAAGTAATCCATTCCAGACCCCCAAAAAACTGCCAATCTCAAGTTGTATAAGTACATTCCTATTACTAAAATAATACTAAAACAACACAGTTAAACCTTTTAAAGGATAAAAAATGAAATTGAATGTAAATGCAATTAAACAAAAAGAAATGAAAATGTAACTGCACTGTATCTGTTATATATAGAGCTTTGGAGTGCAGTAGGCTGGGTTGAGGAGAGCAGGGATAGAGGGATGCTAGTTTTGGAAAGTGAGTCATCTTTCATAAAAACTGGGGAAAAAACTTCTTTCTGTTTTCTGTCTCTTTCCCCCACTAGAACTTGCTTCAGACTCACTGGACTTCTATTGCACTAAAAACCTGTCCAGGGATGTTTACTTTTGCCTGCATGTTAACACTTGTCTGAATGACATGCCGTGGTCATTTAACATGTTGATGATTCGGTTTATGACTTCTTTGTTTGGGTGATAATTCTCCAAAAAATTTTTCACACATGCCCATATTGGATATTGGAAAGAATATCCTTGATTATTGAGGTAGGAAGATGCTCCCTTCTCTCCTTCTCTTCAGACATTTCCTCAGCTGCTGTGTGTTGCTGCTCCCTCTGAAGGTCTTGGAGTTCCTTGGTGGTCAGTTCAGTGTTGTCCCGCACCAATTCCTCCATGTCTTCTTATTCACTTCCAAGCCCATGGAGTTGCCCAGAGACATGATATTCTGCACAATAGTTACAGGCTTATTCTCAAACTCCTCATAATGCCTTTCAGCTTCATACTTTGGCCACAGTTTTTTCCATGCTGATTGCATGGTCCTCAAAGACACTTCCCCCAGGCTTTTTCTATGAGCCTCAAGCCACACAGGATGTTCAAATGTTGTTTCCAGAACCTCCTGAGGATTAAATTTGTTGTATCTGTGACATCAAAGCAACTTTGGAAAAATGCCATCGTGTACAGTTTCTTAAAGTTTGCAATGACCTGCTGGTCCATTGGCTGGATGAGAGGAGTTGTGTTGGGGGCAAGAACTTCACAGTGATGAAGCTGAACTCTTCCCCCAAATCTTCCTCCAAGCCTGGAGGGTGAGCAGGAGCATTTTTCATGAAAAGAATGGCCCTGACAGGCAATTGTTTTTCCCAGAGGTATTTTTTCATGCTTGAGGTAAACACTTTGTGAATCCACTCAACAAAAAATTGCCTGATTACCCAAGCTTTGCTATCAGCCCCCCACATGATGCCTACTTTGTTCTTGATCATGTTGTTCCTCTTGAAAACTCGTGGGTTCTCTGAATGGTAGACCATGAGAGGCTTGACTTTAAATTCCCCAATAGCATTACCATACAACAAGAAAGTTAGCCTGTCCTTCATTGGCTTATGTCTTGGCAAAGAATTATCCTCCTGAGTAATGTAGGTCCTCACTGGCATTTTCTTCCAAAAGAGGCCTATCTAACTGCAGTTGAACATTTGACCTTCAGCCTCTATGTAGTCCTAGAACTCTGTCATGTATTTCTTGACAGACATTTTGTTAGCACTAGTACACTATGAATGCCACTCCTTTTCTTAAATTTTTCAAACCACTCCTTACTACCTTTGAAAGATTCACTATCAGCACTTGTTCCAGGAGTGTGTTTCACAATGTCAGCATAAAGCACCTTTGCTTTTTCACAAATTAGAGCTCCAGAAATGGTATCATTTTTGTTTATCCAAATGAGCAAAAAATGTTAACCTCTTCAAATTCTCTTTGTTTTGTTTGCACTGACACCCCTTTAACAACATCAGCTACTTTGATAGCCTCTCTCTGTTTCAGTATAGAATAAATTGTTGACTTTGCCATCCCATAATCTGAGGCCAGATCAGACACACAAACACCTCCATCGTGTTTTGCAATAATTTCCTTTTTAAGCTCTACATTAATTCACTGTTTCCCTATCCTTTTTGGTATACCACTACTATCAATAGCTTTCCTGGGGCTTATGATGGCTAAATCAAAGAAAAAGAAATACAGTATCTGCAGAAGGAAAAGTTTACTCACTGCTCACAAGTGCTCACATGCGATGTCAGCACTCGTGAGCATCACATGGCATGCAACGTTGGTGTTTGTAGGCGTTGCATGGCATGCAATGTCAGCGTTTGCAGGCATCACATGCCTTGCGAGGTTGGCGTTTGTAAACTGGGTAAATGTTTGTAAGCTGAGACTAATTTTTCTGGACAAAAACATCTGTAACCCAAATTGTTTGTAAGTATTACTGTATCTTCTCAAACTAAGTGCAGTCTAGCCTGTAAACTCATTTATTCTTACTGAGTTAAAAAGGCAGCATCCTTGCAGCATCCAAGAGGAAGAGATTTGCAAATTAAATATAAGAAAAATGAGGACAGAGAATATCCAAAACAGCCCTGCCTGTGTTCAGCTAACCAAGAATGCTTCTTGAAGAAAAGGAAATAGAATATTGGGGTATTATCCCTCCTATAAAAAATATAGTGAGATGTAATTTACAGAAATCCATACCGGCTAAGTCATCACCCAGGCAACAAGGACCATCCTAGATGTTGGAGTTTCTGGACATCTAGTGAAAAATGGGCTATGGGGTTTCACTGGAGAAGGAAATGACAAATCACTCCAGTATCCTTGCCAAGAAAACTCAGTGGACAATAACAAAAGACTAAAAAATATGATGCCAGAAGATGAGCCCCTAAGGTTGGAAGAGTGGAGGGTAATTACAAATTGCTCCAGAAAGAGTGAAGTGGCTGGGCTAAAGCTGAAATGATGCTCAGCTGTAGATGTGTCTGGAGGTGAAAGGGAAGTACAATGCTGTAAAAAACAGTATTGCATAGGAACCTGGAATGTAAGATCTGTGAATCAAGGTAAGATAGATGTGGTCAAACATGAGATAGCAAGATTGGACATCAACATCTTGGGAATTAGTGAGCTAAAATGGAGGAGAATGGGCGAAAAGGTCATATTACATTCCAGTCCCAAAGGGCAATGCCAAAGAATGTTCAAACTAATGTACAATTGCATTCATTTCACATGGTAGCAAGTTTATGTTCAAAATACTGCAAGCTAGGCTTCCACAGTATGTGAACCGAGAACTATCAGAAGTATATGCTGGGTTTTGAAGAGGCAGAAGAACTAGAGATCAAATTGTCAATATTTCACTAGATCATGGAGAAAGCAAGAGAATTCCAGGAAAACATCTACTGCTTCATTGACTACACTAAAGCCTTTGATTATGTGGATCACAAGAAACTATGGCAAATTCTTAAAGAGATGGGAGTATCAGACCACGTTAACTCTTCTGAAAAAATCTGTATGCAGTTGGAAGAAGCAACAGTTGGAGATGGAAGAACCTGTCTGTAGAACTGGACATGGAATAATGGATTGATTCAAAATTGGGAAAGGAGTACGGCAAGGCTGTATATTGTCACCCTGCTTATTTAACTTAACATGCAGAGCACATCATACGAAATGCTGGGCTGGATGAATTACCAGTTGGAATTTAGATTGCCAGGAGAAATATCAACAACCTCAGATATGCAGATGATACCACTCTAATGGCAGAAAGTGAAGAGCTAAAAAGCCTCTTGATGAGGGTGAAAGAAGTGAGTGCATAATCTGGCTTGAAACTCAACCTTAAAAAAACTACGATCATGGCATCTGGTCCCATCACTCTCTGGCAAACATTTCCTGGACATGGAAGCAGTGACATATTTTACCTTCTTGGGCTCCAAAATCACTTCAGCAGTGAAGTGCAAAATCACTGCAGCCATGAAATTCAAAGATGCTTGCTCCTTGGCTGTGAGAGTTGACCATAAGGAAGGCTGAGCACCAAAGAATTGATGCTTTTGAATTGTGGTGCTGGAGAAGACTCTTGAGAGTCCCTTGGAGTGCAGGGAGATCAGACCAGTCAATTCTACAGGAAATCAACCCTGATTGTTCATTGGAAGGGCAGATGCTGAAGCTCAGATATTTTGGCCACTTACTGTGAAAAGAGGACTCGTTGGAAAAGACCGTTATATTGGAAAGATTGAAGGCAAAAAGAGATGGTTAGATGGCATCGTAGATGTGATGGGAGTGGATTTGGGCAGACTTCAGGAGGCAGTGCAGAGGGAAGGTAGGCCTGGCGTTCTGTGGTCCTTGGGGTCACAAAGAGTTGGACATGACTGAGCGACTGAACAACAAAAATGGAAATTGAACACTGAGGTATAGAAATACTTGGAGTGGTTTGGATGATTGGTTTTAGGTCTCTCTTTTTTTGCTTAGGGTTAAAATGTTTGTCATAATGTTGAAGTGTTGAGAGCCATGGATACTCTGATTCTTTGGCTAAACTATCTGTCTGTCTCCAGGCCTTTTGTGGAAGCCAGAGCAGCAGTTCATGGAATGAATATGCAGCAGGAGATTGGGTTCCAAAAGGACAGCCAGGGGGAATACAAATCCTCGCAATGCATCCACATGGATTGTCTTCGGTAAGGATCATGGCTTCTCAATCAAGTTGCAGATTCTTGAAGTCTGTCTGATGATATCAGCTGATGGGGAAAAGGCCCTGTCTTCTGGCACTATTGCTTTTCTAAGGGAAAAAACCTGTTTACAATCACTCATCTCCATCCTTTGGATTATGTTATACTTTTTGTTGTTTCCATTTGATGTTTTGCTGATTTTATTGGGATATTTATCAGAAAGACATGTTTTGAATTCTCTTTCCTTCAAAAATTCGACAATAACAGATCACTCTAAGGACCTTTTACACTAGAATTCTTTCACCCAACCAGGCAAAAACTTCAGCTTTGTTTTCAACAGTTGTGTATTATGCTTTTGTTTTTTCTCAATTTGTTAGCTACTTTAAAAGGCACTGGCTTGATGAAGAAGTGCTTAATTTTGTTTGAAGCAGGTATTCCTCTCTCTTCAATCTGAAAGTCTTCCAGAGCAGCTTCTCAAAATAATACTGTAGAAGCAATAACAGAAATATCATGGGGAGATCAAGTGAAAATATATTAGTTTCCTAAAAAACCCCATCTTGCTTCCCTTATTGCCCATCTTCCTCTCATAGCATCATGTGGGAGTAAATTTTGAAATGTTTTTAAGGCATGTTTTCATATTGCTCTTGGAAACAGTGGGCCATCATAACTGACTAGCCTGGTCCCCAGAATTCCTTATGAATCCAAGCCCATAGAACTTCTTCAGCAACAGTTTATGGGAATGGGTGGAGAAACTGGCCTAACTTTGTCTTTTAATGACAAATGAAACTTGGCTTGGTCCTTCTGATTCCACTCTGGAAAGCCCCTTTTGCCATGTCAGCTGTGTTATCTTTCTTATTTATTAACCAGTCACCTCTGGTACCATGATTTCTCTTGGCAGGTGGGTGAAGAGAGACAGTTATCTTCCAGTAGGCAGTCACAACTTAAAAGCAGCAGCCAAAGCAAAGTTGGGTTATGACCCTGTGGAGCTAGACCCTGAAGAGATGTGCCGGATGGCAACTGAAGAGCCTCAGGTATTTTCACCTCAAGGCAAATTTCTCCTGACTGTAATTTTTTTAAATTTCTATTAAAAGTTTTAATAGCAATAATAAAACACAGTGTAAACTCAGAAGGGAAAATAA
>JANHZU010005409.1:50491-66469 GCA_032468055.1 Acrochordus granulatus | reverse complement strand
CCAGTATGGTTGAACCTCTGGCAGAGCTCTCATCTTCTTCAGAGCACACAAGCCCCCCAACCACAGCAAGGTGGTGCTTCACTGGGGGGTGCTTTTATCTAACTTCCTCAAATCTCTTTCTGTTGTCACAGATTTGTGAAGAAATAAAAGTTAAGCTGAATTCCCTGAAAGATGTTCCCAACAGAATTGAATGTCCTCTCATCTACCATCTAGATGTGGGAGCCATGTATCCAAACATCATCTTGACCAATAGGCTGCAGGTAAAGCATGGTTTTCTTCATAGATATGGTTGTTGGGTACTAAGATTTCTGTTCTCTGCTTTTTGGTGGAATGCTCGTTTTGATGCTGGTGGGTAATCTTCTGAGGAAAATAGGGTTCTTCCTGGTTCTTTCCTTCACCATAGCAAAGGTATTACTGTCTCAGAGGAAGATGCAGATGGAAAACACCTACTCCTAGTCATTACAGTTAGAAAAGAGCTTTAAAACATATTATCTTGTGATTTTAGTAGCAGTAATGGTAGTATTTTGTGTGTGTGCTTACAATGAAGTGCAGCACATACATAGAATAAAAGACCAATTTAGGAGTTAACTAAGATAAAAAGTCTATGTTGTGATAATATCTTCTCTGTGTTCCAAATAGAAGGTAAGAATGTGTTTACTTAGTATTTATTTCAAAGCTACTCTTTGGGTTTCCACTAGATGTCTGTGCATTAAACAGATGCTCTAGAAAGCAATCACATCTTCATTCTTTTTTCCTCTTGTCTAGGTTTATATTGAATTTTACTCTGCATGTTTCTTTAACTACAGAGGTCTAATATTTATGAACTGAGGAACTGTAAAGTTTAATCTCTTGAATATGAGATCCAAATAGCCAAGTGAATAAACTCTCAATTCTGTTCTCCCTCTTATGTTAATTTACATGGTCTTTTTCATCAATGCTTCTTTCCTCCTCAGCCCTCAGCAATAGTGGATGAAGCCACATGTGCTGCCTGTGACTTCAACAAGCCAGGGGCCAGCTGTCAACGGAAGATGACTTGGCAGTGGAGGGGAGAATTCAGTGAGTCTTATGTCTGCTGACTCAAATAAATAAATCTTTTAGTTTGTATTCTCCAGGCCTGACTATTCAGAACTATTCTTAGCTATTTTTTCCCCCATTGGCAGTGCCAGCAAGCCGGAGTGAGTTCCACCGCATCCAACAACAACTAGAGTCAGAGAAGTTTCCTGCTCTTTTCCCAGATGGACCTCCTCGGGCATTCCATGAGCTGTCCCGAGAAGATCAAGCCAAATATGAAAAGAAACGTTTGGCTGGTGAGAATAAAACAAATGTGATTCTAGGCTTGAAATCTATTTGAACTTGTCTTGTTTCAAGATCTAAAAGGAGGCTGATATTCAGACTGTCATTTCAGATGAGCAAGTGAAGTGGGGCATCTTCTAATATAAATGAGGTAGCCAGAACTATAGAGAATTCTAGGTTTTCTAGTTTTTTTCTCCTGTAATTTGGAGGCATAGACTTTAGATCTCAAATCCAGGTTGTTCTGCCATACCAGTACTTTCTTCGTCTTGGGTATATTGTGTAATGGCACAAATAAGTAGGAAGATGGGTAAAGATATGCAGTTCTTCAAAGTGCATGTGTCTTTTCCTCGGATTATGTAGCTACCCTCCATGACTTTGAAGCATTTTTCTTTGAATCCAAGATTCACAGTCCAAATACCCAACTCCCATTATGAGACAAAATTGCTGCTTATTCTCAGCTGCAGATAGCTCTGTCATTTGTAGAAGGACAGCAGATAATTTCAGTGGAAACCAGCCTTAGCAACCTTTTCTTGACTAGTCTGGAATTTGGGAGCACAAAGGCAACTACAAATGCTATTCCAATCCAGATTTATTTAAGCAACTAGAGGCATGACCTCCCATTGGCATAATTTATTTTGTTCTTCATTGCTTTAAGAAATTTCTTAAATGAAAAGTGAAAAGTGAACATGTATGGGGAACATCTGGAATGATTTTCTGTAAAATCATGTCCTGGGTTTCGGATAAATAGCTTTGCTTTGGCTTTTGAGCAGATTATTGTCGCAAAGCTTACAAGAAGATCCATGTGACAAAAGTTGAGGAGCGTGTTACCACAATTTGCCAGCGAGAAAACTCCTTCTATGTAGACACTGTCCGGGCTTTTCGAGATCGTCGCTATGAGTTCAAAGGGTTACATAAGGTATGATTGGGGTTATTTGGTCATAGCTGAAATAGACCTGCCTATTAGAAAAGACTGTGATGCTTGGAAGGATTGAAGGGAAGAGGAGAAAGGGACGGCAGAGGATGAGATGGATAGATAGCATAGTCAGGGTGATGGGCGAGGACTCCGGGAGGCAGTGCAGGACAGGGAGGCCTGGCATAATGCAGTCCATGGGGTCGCGAAGAGTCGGACATGACTGCGCAACTGAACAACAACAACCTGCTCCAACTGGGAGCCTTTCAGATATGTAGACTGACTCCTACCTTCCAAGCTGCAGAGAAACAAAGGCCAAGCAATATGGGATTTAATATCTCTGTCAAGTCTTAATGGGAGGGAGTAATGGATACTAAATCTTGTCTAGCAGCAGCAGTTCAACAGGGTTAGATCTGGCTAATAATTGGACAGAGGACCACCTGAGGATCCCACGGTAATGAGAAAAAATTGAGAGTGAACTATTTCCTTATTGTTGCCATAAAACTACATGGAAATTATCATGAAGTAACCAGAAATCAAGCTTAGTACAGTTTAATTAGTTTAGTTTAATTCACAAGAGTTCTGCTTAAAAGCATTTGTTTTTCTATTAAGTCATGAAACTATATAAAGTTCAAATTATTATAATGGTTATCAAGGCAGAAAAAATATTTTTGAATTTTCTGCCTTTCTGAAAATTTGAATCCCTAGGCTGTGGGAGATGGCCAGTTATACAAACTGAATAAAATACTGAATACATGCACTTAAGTTCAGCCCTGAGTAGACATTTGCTTTATGCCTCAAGAACTACATGCCTCAAAGACAGAAATTTTGAGAGGAACTTGCTGCCCCATCTTCTTCTTTTGGTTGCTCCCATCAGGGGTTGCCACAGGGAATCTTCTGTTTCCATCTTGCTCAGTCTTCAGCATCCTCCTCAGTCACACTGAGTTCCTACATATCCTCTTTCACAACTTGCTGCCCATAAGGACTATAAATCTTAAAACTGGTGGATATGACTGTAAATCTCCTATCTCCCTGTTCCAGGTATGGAAGAAGAAGTTGGCAGCTGCCACTGAAATGGGTGATGCTTCTGAAGTGAAGCGCTGCAAGAACATGGAGATCTTGTATGATTCACTGCAACTGGCACACAAGTGCATCCTCAATTCCTTCTATGGATACGTCATGCGCAAAGGGTGAGGGTGAAACTAAACTAGACAGCTCTAAAGAATTAATTGCCTTGAGGAGCTGCTTTTCTTCCAAACGTTCAGTTGTTTTCAAACTAAGTTTCAATAAAGGAAACAGAACATATTAAGTTAAAATTATTAAGCCCTCTCTTGCATGTTTAAACTTTTCACTTAGGTTGTCTCTCTTTTTAAACCCACACTGTAAGGTAGGCTAATACTATTGTTATTAATGGAATGCTAAATTTTTATAATGGAAATCAAAAATAAAGAGGAAACCCATCTGCAATTTACCCTTTTACTTCTCCTTGGGTTTATCCTTGGTGTGATGGCTAGTCACGCTGATGGTCACCAATAGACTCTGTCTTTGACTGTGCTGAAATGTTGGGAATATGCATATGAATCGGGTGAGGCTAAAATAATGCTTCCTTGTTTGCTTACCTGTACTGACACTTTATTTACTGCACTTTAAGGCTATCCTTAAGCACCTTTCCCTGGACAATGTGTAGAACTTTTAATTATGATTCTTGCCAGTCAATATAAAAAAGGCAACAGGGACAAAACAGCTATTCTAACCATAAAACCAGTAGCTAAACAACATTAATAACGCTGAAATCATTTACTACGAAGCCTGGGCAAATTAGAAGTTTTTCACATAGGAGCAGAAAGACCTGAATGTCGATTGCTTTTCAGGTCAGCCTTCCACAAATGGTGCCACCAGTGAAAAGGCCCTTTAAATTGTTTGAGTTTGCAACTTTCCAGGATGTGTTCTGAGTCACCACCTGTATCAAACCTTCAGGCATCTTCGGATCAGATTCATTTTCAAGGCTTGGATTATTGAAACCAATAATCCAATGCAAAGTATTGCAGCTGCAGACATTGAGCCTGGGACCCCTTCTTACCCTGCATTTTCTCTCCCTTATGCAGAGCCCGCTGGTATTCTATGGAAATGGCTGGCATTGTCTGCTTCACTGGTGCCAATATTATCACTCAGGCCAGAGAACTGATTGAGCAGATTGGGTGAGTCCTTGAGTTTGTAGTGGGTAAGAATGTAAGCAGATAAGCAGGAGGAAATTCTGAATGGAGGCATTATCTTGCCCCAGAAAGCTTTTCTCTTTCTGTTTACATGATACGTTCAGCAGGAAGATCTCAGTTCCACCTGTCTGCTGTTTTTGATTACAAGAGAGAATTTGGAACAAATCTGACATCTTGCCTTTCCTCAGGAATTAGAATGAAAATCATAGAATCATACAATTCAAAGAGGGGGCTTTTTATTTCCATTCAATCATGTCTGATTCTCAGAGTCTGCCTGGATAAGTCCTGCAGTTTTCATGGCAAGGTTTTTAGAAGTGGTTTGCCATTGCCTCCTTTCTAGGACTGACAGTGAGTGACTGGCCCCAGGTCTTCCAGCTGGTTTGTGTCTAAGATGGGACTAGAACTCAGGATCTCCCATTTTCTAGCCTGATACTTTCATCACTAATCCAAACTGGCTCTTGCAGGGGCCTTAGACTTCATATCATATAAATAAATGGAAGAATCATCAGAGGACCATCCAGTCTCACTTTAAACATATCTAGCATAGGAGAATCCATCAACTCCCAAGGCAATCTGTTCCATTGTTGAGTAGCTCTTAGCATTATGAAATTGTTCTTGCTATGCAACCAAAATATACTTCCTAATAATTTAAATTGCTGGTTTCTTGTCCTGGAACAATCTTGTCTTGCCTTTTTATGTGACACCTTTCAGGTATCTTTTTCTCTGTGATTTTGTGTTCTCCAGACTAAAAGGCTCAGTTTTTCCAACCATTCTTCAAATCCATGTTTCCTTCCAAGCATTTTATCTCTGTTGTTTTCTGCTGTATATGATCCATGTTCTCCTTATCTCTTTGTCAATCTTCTGGAAAATAAAGCAATGGAACACAATTCCTGGAACACTGAGGAACTATGTGGACCTAGCACTTCTGGCCAGGTTGATTTTCTAACAAGTGTCCAACAAATTAGTTTAACATAGTGCCACTTTCTCTCATTTATGTATCCTTTTCTTTTACCATAAACTCTAGTCTTCAGTTCTTGTGTTTTACATGTTTCATTCCATCTTGTTTCAGTAACATCTGTCAAATGTTTCTGCATTGTCTCCTCCTTCCCCTCCTCTTCTTGCATTTGTGGTAAGACATATATAAGTCACATGATTTGATCTATTCATTTTTGTATTTACTGTATATAACATTTACTGTCACCATCACATCCTGCAGATCCTTCCCAATCCCATTGCCAGTCCTTGGATCACACTATTTTCTGAGCTGACTTTTCCCTCCCTCACAGAATTCATTTTAAAACCTTCTGGTTCATGTTTACAGTTTGGTTTTCAAACAAACTTCCCAGGTTCCAACAGTCCCCCCTCTTGAAAAGGACATCCAGTTATCTAGTCCATTGCTCCTTTCTTCTTCTTGGACTATGTCCTTTGACAAGAGAGAAAAAAAAGGAGCTGTGCCTCCAGCTCCATCATTCTGCCCAGGGCTTCATAGTTGTTTGTAGTGTTTTCATGACTATGTCTGGCCAAGTTATTTGTTCCTAGGTGGATTAGTATAATGATATGTTTGCCAGAGGACATTGGGAATCTTTTTTTTCACATCCCATATATGCCACAAATGCAACTAAGTTCTCATAGCTTGTACAGCTAGTAGATTGTCCTTCTTAATATAGTTTTCAATTCCTACGATCCACTATTTCCTCTTCATCAGAGCAGAAACAGGAATCCTTCCTTTTGTAAAGCTTGTGAAGTCCTCTTCCTCAGTTCCTGAGACTTATAGCAGCTGCTCTTCATCCATCTGTCCAGTGGGATCATCATCAGTGAGGCTCTGGAATCTATTCTGAAGCACCTGAGTCAAAGAGTTATTGACAGTTCTTTGTGTCACTTCCCTCCCATATATTTTCCCCTCCACTTGGCTTCCTTTTCTCCTTTGGGAGTCTTCTTGGTGGTGCTGCTTCTCCTCCTCCCATATTCCCTGTGTCCAATTCAAGAATTCCCTGTCTTTCATGATAAATTTGGGAGTGGAAGGTGTATAGTCCTGAAGAGCAGACAACCAGCCCTGGTAGAATGTGTAGTACTTGTTGTTTTCAGAAAGCAAATAAAAGAAGCATTTTGGAAGAAGGCAATGAGAAATCATGTCTGTAACATTCCAAGAAAACCACATGGATGCTATTCCCTGGAGTTGAATGGAATCCAAGGCATATTCACTTTTATTCAGTTTTTGCTTCATTAGGGACAAAGTTGTTCAAACATGACATAGAGTCATCTTATCAGTGAGAGGGATGGCAAAAATTTAATAAATAATAATAATAGTAGAAGTTTCTTCATTTAGAATATACCTTTTAACTATGGCATTGGCAGTATTTGGTCTATTTTATTGTATACAGCCCAGAATACTTCCGTGAAGGAGATGAGCAGTTCAAAAATGTGAAAAATAAAAAAATAAGTGACATTCAATGAGCTGTCATCTGAACATGGAATTTTGTTTTCTCCTTGTCAGGAGACCCTTGGAGCTTGACACAGATGGGATATGGTGTGTACTTCCAAATACCTTTCCAGAGAACTTTGTCATTAAGTCAACTAGTACCAAGAAACCCAAGGTGACCATCTCCTATCCAGGGGCAATGCTGAACATCATGGTGAAGGTGAGGAGGTCCATGCTGCTTTCTTTTCTTCACAAGAGATGGAGACACAGGATATAGTCAATTATTGGGGTTCAGTAGCTAACATCCAGGGGCGTGGTGGCGCACGTGGTTAAGAGCTCAGCTTGCCGGCTGGAAGGCCGGCGGCCCGGGTTCAAGACCTGGCATTGCCGCGTAGCAGGGTGAGCGCCTGCTGCTCCGCCCCAGCTCCCGCCCACCTAGCGGTCATAACATAAACAATGCCAAAGGCTGCATGTATCTCCACTTTCTGCACAGGAAGGTTTTACAAACAATCAGTACCAGGAGCTGGTGGACCCAGTGTCCCTCAAGTATGTTTCCCGCTCAGAGAACAGTATTTTTTTTGAAGTAGATGGGCCCTACCTGGCTATGATTCTTCCAGCCTCCAAGGAGGAGGGCAAGAAGCTGAAGAAAAGGTGAGAGACCAGGATTAGGGAGTCCAAGTTTCAGGAATGAGTGTCCTTAGATCGGGCAGGTGGGGCAGTGTTAATGAAAGTGGTGGTGAGCATGCTGCCATGCCTGGATTCTGCATGGCAGTAGGAATCAGAGATTGACACCCAAAAACTAGTTGTGGGACGGAAGGAGTTTGTCTTGGCCTTGCTGATGTTTGCTGTACCCCAGATATGCTGTGTTCAATGAAGATGGTTCCCTGGCTGAACTGAAGGGTTTTGAGGTGAAGCGACGGGGAGAGCTACAGCTGGTGAAAATCTTCCAGTCTTCAGTCTTTGAGGCCTTCCTGAAGGGCACAACTTTGGAGGAAGTCTACGCTTCAGTTGCCAAAGTAGCTGATTACTGGCTTGATGTGCTATACAGTAAGGTGGGAGTTAGGACTCAGATTTTTTTCTGTAGCAGATGGTCAGGTTGATCCCCACAGGGTGTTTGTGCGCCCAGGAGGGAAATGAGATGACAGCATATGAGCAGGCAGTCCTTAATGGCTTCATGGCCTTTGGAACTTATCAAATCACTTCTTGTGCTGGAAAATTCACTTTGGAAAGAGACCACTATCATCTGGAACAGCTGGGTAAGAAGAAGCATTTTCAAAAAGACATTTCCTGAAGATCTTAATGCAGTGAGAAACAGTATTTCAGAACTGTTTAGGATCTTTAAAGTTACCGTCTTTTCACCTAGTAAATACAGTTGCTGTTCTACCCATAAATGGGATTGCATAGAGACCAAAATAAGGAAAACAAATTAATTTGCATTATATACTTTATAATGTGGGGATGCTGCGACGGTCATAAGTTGTAAGTCACTTTTTTCAGTGCTGTTGTAACTTTTGAATGGTTGCTAAACAAATGGTTGTAAGAACTACTTTTATGTAGCTTTTAATGAAGGGACTTAATCCATATATATAAATCCATAGTTCACAGTGCCTAGAGCCATGGTTGCAAAAAGGAAATGTGTCATTTTCCCCTTTCAGGCAGCCAATATGCCTGATTCTGAGCTGTTTGAGTTGATCTCAGAGAATCGATCCATGTCTCGGAAGCTGGAGGATTATGGAGAGCAAAAATCCACTTCTATCAGTACGGCCAAGCGCTTGGCTGAGTTTCTTGGGGACCAAATGGTGAAAGATGCAGGTCTGAGCTGTCGATTTATCATCTCAAAGAAACCAGAAGGCTCCCCAGTTACAGAGAGGTATATCCAAGACGTTTTGAGGAAGGGTTTTGATTCTCATTTTCAGGGACAGATCCTAAAGGGTTATGATCAGTCTTCTCTCTGATACAGGCTCAAGAGCTTGGCACAAGCCCAGACTTACAGACATAAAAAGTTTTCAGGTGATTGTATACTTGCCTCCCAACCAGCTTTGAGAAGAACTAATCTACTCTTTCTTCCATTCAGAGCCATTCCACTTGCCATCTTTCAGGCTGAGCTCTCTGTGCGCAGGCATTATCTTCGGAAGTGGCTAAAAAGTCCTTCACTACAGGATTTTGATATCCGAACAGTGAGTAAATTAGAATGAATTGATCTGATTTGATCTGGTACCTGTCCAGATTTGTGGCTGTTGAAGAGCTGTAGTTCCCCAGGATTACTGGAATGTACCTGTGGTTGCTGATATAAATCCCCAGAGTTTTAGCTTAGATAATTCAATTTTATCCCCTTGGACTTAATCAGATTTATTTGTTTGTCTGTAGATCCTAGACTGGGACTATTATATTGAAAGATTGGGCAACACAATCCAAAAGATTATCACCATCCCAGCAGCATTGCAGCAGGTAATTATGCTTGGGAGTGAATCCTTTGTGAGAGTCTGGAGACTTCCATGCTCTCTGAACGCACAAGAGGTCATCCTTTCCTCTAAAGTTGCCCTGATCTAGTCATAACCTATTAACTCTTGGTTCCAGCATCTTTTTGGCCTCCCTGTCTTTCTTTGGCTTTCCAGTTCTTTTCAGTATAGTAGAAGCTTTGTGTGTGGAATTAACCTGGGCAGAGTCCAAATGCACAAGAGAGAGGCTTCATGCACTTGGAAAATGCCCAGAGCTGTAAGTTGCAGTGGGGTTATACATCCTGAGTTCCCTGGAAGAAAGAGGTAATATCTTATCCTTCAGAAGCTTATATCTAGTTCAGACATTTGAAAATGCATAAAACAAATAATAAAAGATATTATTCCAAAAGAATGCTAAAACTGTCACAACATAGTAAATTAGATGTGGCAGATAAGACAGCGGTATGAAATTAATGAGGGAGCCCATCCTTTGAATGACTTTATACCAGTGGTATGAAATTAATGAGGGAGGCCATCCTTCTGAATGACTTTATACCAGCCCACTCACTCTCAGCCCAGCCTGCTTCACAGTTGGGGGAATCAGAGGTAGAAAAATTATGTATACTGTGTTGAACTCCTGATTAAAAGGCAGGATATTAGTTTAATAAATGAATGAAAAGGATTTTGCTGTGCATCACAGAAATGAAGATTACTATCATTTTGGGAACAAAAAAAATGCTACAGTTTAGATATAACCCCACAGAATGTCTGTAGAGTCTCTATCTCCATTTCCTTAGCAATACATTGTCCCTGTCATATTGCTGATAAATAGCTTGGCACTCCTACTTGAAATGAGGGATTGGATTTAGAGAGGGTAGTGGTGTGTTTGTGGTGAGAGTAGATTTTTAAGATGGGAGGAGAGGGAATTTAAAGGGAAAGTTTCCCAATCTTCAACCACTGTCATTCCCAAACTAGTTCCTTGTAATATGTTTATGCTGCTAGTAAGTTGCATATTGTTGGAGATAAAATTCTGTGTTCAGAAGATCATGTTATGTGAATTTGTTTTGTAGAGTGTCTTCTTGTTTGAACTTTGCTGTTTTATTGTTCTATAATGTATCCATTGTTATAGCATAATCTAAAAACCATGACAACCAAAGCTTTAACCATATAAAATAAAGAGTTCTGCAAGAAAAATCATAAGATTTTAAAGCAAATATGCAAAAGAGGAATTCTGTGCCACATTTGTGCCTTAAAGAGTAAAGGTCTTGAAATTCTGCAATAATTCTACCCACTCCAAACCCATACTACCACCCAAGTGGATTTGAGGCACAAAATGTTGGCTTTCCGGCACAAAATGTGTCACTGCTATTGTCACTTGTTTGCTCATGACAAAATAGCATCCTCACTGGAGCAGGAGAAAGAAATTAAAACGAGTAAATGTGAGGTGTCCTGATAGGTGAAGAATCCAGTGCCCCGTGTCCGTCACCCTGATTGGCTGCACAAGAAGCTGCTGGAGAAGAATGATGTGTACAAGCAGAAAAAAATCAGTGAGCTCTTTGTCAGTGAAGGCAAGAGACAGGTAAGAGTCTCTTGTATAACAAACCTGCACTTCCCTGCCACAGTTTCTGACAAGGAGCTTATGGGCAGGATGAAGACAAGCACCATACAATGGTCAAATGTATTTTTCTTTTTAAGAAATCAGGGATTTTTCTAGAAGCATTGGAGAATACTAGTCCATAGCTATTGATGCACCAAGGAACATGATCCAGTTATTTGAAAACTCTGCCATAATTATTTTCCTTAAGTAATCATCTTATGGACTTTCCCCATAGGTCTCCACTAACTTACCTCAGGAGGATATCCCAAACACCCAGGTGGCTGATATAGAGGATTTTGGGGTTACCAAGTCTCTGCAAGCAGTGCACCCTATATCAAGCAAGCGTAAACGGATCCCCACAGCAGAGGAGAGCCAGCAGCAATCTCAAGCTCTGGAGCTCACTCAATCCTGGAGAGTGATCCTGGGTCCCTCACCACCTACTGGTACTACTAAGGTAAGTCAGCCTGCTAAGGACTGCAGTTGCATCAGAGAACAGACCAAAATCTTCTCAGGAGTTAGCAGCAGGGGCCTGAGCCTTCAGCACAGCTTGGAGAAAATGTGTAGTTCCCTTGCCAAAAAAGATTGCTCATCTCTGGTCTAAATGAATTTTTTAAAAACTCTTGTCCTTGAGCCAAAGCACTTGGGATTGCCTTGCAGCCACCTGTAGTCTCTCCCAACAGTTGCATTCTTCTTGTTTGCTGTTAACAGGAGGAGCGCCTGCTCTGGCTCTGCTTCCATAAGAAAAAATGGGAGCTGCAGGCTCGTCAGCGCCAGGAGCGCCGGAAGAAGCGGAGGCTGGCAGAAGGAGAAGCAGTCCTGGGAGGTGGACTGATTCGTGCTGGGTCCTCCAAGGGACTGAGTAACTATCTACGCAAGACTGCACGTAGCATCCTTGACATGCCCTGGCAGATAGTACAGGTATGGAGCAACCTGAAGGGCATACCCTTTGTTGAAGACCATGTGCAAAATACGACACTGAATGTGGGCACAACTGTCTTTACAGCAACCTGATATTCTCTAAATATGTTGCACTTCAACTCCTGGAATCCCTTGCTAGAAAAAAACAAGGGATTCCTATGTATCAAAATTTGCAAAAATGCAAACTTGCTTAAAAGGCAACTGGACTTTTATTATTAGATGTAACCAGGAAACATTTCAACTCCTATCCAGGACTTTTCAATCTCATAAGAAAGGAAAAAAGATGGTAAGAAATATATACGGTTCTCAAAAAAGGGGCAGGAAACAGGATACACAAAAGTTCTTACATAAGAAGCTAAAACAAAGTGATAGTTGAGCAGAAAGATTTTGAGAAAAGATAGCCTTAGGGGGTCAGCGCCATCACTTTTGGGTCTACTGAAAGGTTGCTTTTCTGCAAATGTGTTAAAGCCAAATTGTAAATGGGAGGCAATTGAAATCTGGTTCCTTCCCTATTAATGAAAGGATTTGAAGTTTTTATATAAATAGATTCTTTGATTCCTCTCAAAAGCGAGTTTGTTTCTTTGTCAAGAACTTGGAATTTTCAGTCATTAAAAGAATGTCCATGGTTTTTAAGGCAAAGCGGCCTTTTTCCTTTTCCCTTGGTAATGTCTTTCCTGAGGGTCTTTCCTGGTGGTTTGAAAATGTTTCTTATAACCTGCTTATGTGCTATGAGAAGGGGAGAAGAGATGGTCAGGAGATGGCAGGCTGGATGGTGCAGAGCTAGGAGGGCTATGTGTGTCTGTGTGACAGGGAAGAGGGAGAGTCAATTTTCCTACACTTTGAGAAGAGTCCCAGCTGGCATGAGAGAGACGAGAGGAAGGAGAAGAAGGGAGGGTTGTTGCCTGGAAGGAGAATCTGGAGTCTGGGTCTCAGGAGTTCTTTCTCTTGAACGACTTTCACTTAATTTACACTTTTTACAAAGCAAGAGAAAAGAACCATCGGCTCCGTTGTGAGATTTCCTGTGCGAGCTCATCTTGCAAGTTTTCACTCGTTAACCAAATTAAATTTTATTAAAATGTTTTGCTCATCTTGCAGGACACTCGTTAACCACAGCACTCACAATCCAAAGTTCCACTGTGACCTGTTTCAGCTTCTTTCACTCTGATAATACTTGCAAGATTTTTCATCCCTCTCAGGAAAGACACTATGCATGGCAAAAGCAGAAGTTAGAGGCTTTTATGTCCTAAAAATAATCACCAAATTGTTCCACTTTTTGAGGAGAGGTGAAATTCCCTATGAAAAAGGAAGGATAAAATTCAAAGGGGTGCTTGGCTCATGAAACCCATCTCTCTCATGTTCAACATATCAAGATAGCATCAACCTGAGAATTTGTTCTTGCAAGTAATGGCAGCAGGATCTCCATAATATGGAAATACCAACATAGGATGGAAAAGCAGCAGGCAGTGAGAGGAAAAATCAAAGAAGCAGGAGGGCATGAAAAAAAGGGGAAGGGATTGATAGAAAGCTGCAGTGACTTTTTTTTGGAACCCAATAGAAATGGTGCTGTAGCTATTTTCAGGTGTGTTTGCCCTAAATGAAAAGGCTCTTGGCAGACCAGCCTGGTTAAACTTGGTTGGTGAAATTCTTCAGAGAAAAAGAAGAGTTAATGGAAATTGACCCAAAAGATTTTGGATGGTCAGTAGTAGCTTGTTTGAGGAGGAATTGGAGTCCTCCAAAATCAAAATCTATGGGTTGGAAAGTAGGGAGGAAATCTTGTCCCATCAGTCTTTAAAATAGCAGTGCTGTCCTTGTCCTGGTCTTAGGCCAATTTTTTTAATATACTTTTTTAAAAAAAATTTTGGAGCTAAGAACATAACTCTGTAAGGATTACAATCTGTTTCCTGTTGAATAATCACAATATTTCCGAAACGTACTGCAGAAATTAGCAAGTGGATGGCTAGCCAGCGTAGAAGCAAGAATGGCAAAAGGAATTGTTTGGAGTGATATTGATGCTGTGGAGCTGGTTTTGTTTCCCCTCTACAAATTGCAGGTGAACATATGAAGTAGCAAGCTAAGACTTTGTTTAATTTAGAACTCTGTTATTTCTGCAAGGAGCCATTTTTTTACTTTCTTTTTTGGAGAATTTGTGAAATTGTTTACTGAGTTTTGCGTTCCATTTTGTGGATTGATGGTAATAATATGTAGCTAGGTATGAAGCTGTTGTATTAACTTTTTATCCGCTGGATTTTATTGCTGTATTTGCTATACATCAATAAAATGCCTCAACAAAAGGAATTAACCAGTTCATCAACTGTCTTTGATAGAAGGTGGTTTATGGATGAAATACAGAAAATTTATAAAAATATGGACGAGAAAATGGATAGTTTGGAAAGAAAAATGGTCTTATTGGTAAAATAGAACTAAAATTAGAGGCAAAAATTCATTGGGTTGAACTTATTTATTATTATTATTCATGAGCTCGAACTTATACAGACAAAAGACTTCAAGGAAAACTAAGGAAATCTGAAGTTGAATCTACTTTTTGTTGTTGTTCTGTCGCGCAGTCGTGTCCGACTCTTCGCGACCCCATGGACTGCATTACGCCAGGCCCCCCTGTCTTGCACTGCCTCCCGGAGTCTTCCCAAGCCCATGTCCATCACACTGACTATGCTATCTGTCCATCTCATCCTCTGCCGTCCCCTTCTCTTCCCTTCAATCCTTCCCAGCATTGAATCTACTTAGACAAAAGAAAAAAGGAATATCTCCTCTGCAGGAGTTGAAGAAACAGGTCATCTGGCGGTGAGAAATGTGAAAGTAACCTATGAAAGGCAACAAGAGCAAATCTTTGTGGATGTTTTGACAAATCTTTTAGGCTGGGAAGTACTAAGCTGGTGGTTGGGGCAGATAAAAACTATAGTGCTACTTCCGTATTGGCATTTAAGAATCACCTTTTTAGGATTCTATTAATTTAATTTGTAAATAAAGTTATTAAATACCAGATTTTGCAAAAATATTTTCAACTTAAATTTACTTTGGGGAAATTTTCCAACAATTGGAAACTGTTCCAGGACTTTCAGCTGAAGAGACATAACAAATGAATCTTGGGGGAAGAATTAGAAAATAAAAATTTGGAGTACTTTATATGATTAGTGAAATATCATGCAAGGATAGATTATAAATGTTTAAATGAATTCAATTTAGGGTATATGTAGCTTAGAATTTAATAGAAAGAAATGTATATCTTTATGAATATGGGTAGGCTATAGAAGAATGTGCATTAGGGATAAAAATGAATATTTATAATTTAGTATATAGTTTGTAGGTTGATGGAAAAAAATGAATTTTATGATTAATGAATGTAGAAGTGCATATTACAATATGGATAGATTGACAGAAAAATGTGTATTAGGGAAAAGTGAATGGAAGTTTATAATATACAGTTGATAAGTTGATGGAAAAAGAGGTGTATATTAGGTTTGAACTAATTGCAGAAGACATAATTAGCAATGAATGATACTATCTAATATATATACATGCACAAAATATTTATTGATTTTATTTTTGTGTGTTTTTTCTCTTTTAAAGTACTTATATTAATTAGTTTAAAATGACAAAGGGGAACAGATCTTTTGGGCGGATTGACTTGTTTAAAGATATCCATATAGAGCTAAGCTGGGAATAATATATGAGATGATCTGGGTTTTGGGGGGATTGGGGGTTTTTGGTTGTGTTTAGTTAGTTTAGTTTTGTTATGCATCATGCCATATTTTGTTCTTGTCTTTGGAATTGAAAATCAGTACAATTTATTTTAAAGAAAACTGTGGGGACTTTAACAAGAAGAGTTAGGAGCAGAGAAGAGTGACTATGTAGTTGTCAATAGCAATATTCAATCTGAACTGAGCAAAGCACCATTCTTCAAATCACAGGGCATTTGTGCAGTCCTAATAGTAGAATAACCTTCAGGAATAACCAGCTGCTCTTCATCTATCAATTATGGCCAATCACTATTATTAGTTTTAATTTGTTACCAAATGCATGGAATGCTGATCATAACAATGTTGTATGTAGCTCATAACATTGCTTTAGTATACAAGTATACTAAACTAAAACTTTAGTATACAGTGGTGCCTCACAAGACGAGATTAATCCGTTCCGGAAGAACGCTCTTAGCGCGAAATTCTCGTAAAGCG